>MVGC01000127.1:0-54160 GCA_003589665.1 Aspergillus sclerotialis | reverse complement strand
TTTTTTTTTTTGTTTCCCAGCGTGTCCATCATTGGGACTCTTATTAATGGGTTTTTCTTTTCTCCCACAGATGCGCCCGGCTCCCCAGGCTCCACTCGGACACGGACCCCAATCCACCCACCTACGACGCGAATCCTCTCAGTCAGCTCACAGCGACATGAGCAATCACATGGGAAATTCGGGTCCTGGAAACCCTAACCGGTATCCCCATCACGGCACCGGGCGCGGACGTGGATTTTCCCAGTCGGGATACCAAGGACAGATGCCGTTCTCGCCGAATCCAAACTTCCGGTCGAATCCCAACCAACATCGTGGCGGACCCAATATGGCACCTCAGTTCCATGGCCCCAACCAAGGACGACCGCTCGCTCCGTTCCCCAACTCGCCGCACCAGGCTAACCGCAGCCCGGCCCTGGCCAACGCCCATCCGGCGACTCCCCAGATGAGCCAGGTCCCCATGGCACCACCCCAAATGCCCCCCCAACCTTATGGCTATGGACAGCATATGGGACATCAACCAGTGAGGCACCAATTTTCTTCTCGTAAACCCCAACAACAACGTGGCACCCTTCCAAAGAAGAAACACGCACCCCGACATTATACTCCCCAAGATTTTTCAATTTCTCTTCCACCCCCGGATTTGGCACCAGAAAGTGGTCAGTTCGAACAGTATCTAATGTTAATGAAATCCAACCAGGCCTATCCGCATGCATACGATCATAACTACGGTTACTACGCGCCGACCTATGGAGTCCAACACATGCAGTACATGACCCCTCCGTCGCCCCAACCGCGCCCAGGAATTCCGTCCTATAACCAATCTCCGTACATGCAGAACCAATACCCCGTGCAAGGACCCCCGCAGGCCGCGCCGTTGTCTCGAAGTCCATCACAGGTTTCCACCGACCGTCCAGGTTCCAGTCTCGGTCAAGGTCAACCGCCCGCAGGTGCTGCCACTCCCGGACATACGCACTCTGCCAGTCGGTCTTCAAACAGCCCGGCCCCTCCGAAGCCGCACTTCGTTATTCCTTCCGCCAAGAAAAGTCCCATTGTCATCAAGGACCCCGGCAGTGGTGTGGTCAAGACCTTTGAGAAGGCCCCTGCCTCACCCGCCCGTGGCACTCCTTCTCCCGTGAAGATGGGCACTCCGCCATCGAACACTCCTCCTCCGCGATCCAGTAGTGGTACTGATCACACCAGGACGGAGAGCAAGTCGACCAAGACCGATGAGGAAAAGAAGCAGGAGCTCAAGGATGCCGTTCGCCTGAAGATTGAACAGGATGAGGCGGAAAGCCGCAAGTCGGAAGAGGAGGCACGGAAGAAGGAAGAGGAGTCCTCTCGCAAGAAGGACGAAGAGGCCGCGGCGCAAAAGAAGGCTGCTGACGAGGAGTCCGCCCGTAAGGGTATGGAAGACCTGAGCCTAAAAGAGAAGACCGAGGAGTCGAAACCTGCTCCGGAGGAGCCCAAGAAGGAACACGCGCCGACACCTGCTGACGATGATGACATCGATTATGATGCGATCGAACGAGAGCTGGCTGAAATAGAAGCCAAGGAAGCCGCTGCGGAGGCTGATTACTACGCCAAGAAGCAGGCGCAGAAGGAAGAGCAGGAACGGAAAGAGAAGGAAGAGCGTGAGGCCTACGAAGCGAACATGAAGAACGCTGAACGGGAAGCCGAGGCTCTCGAGGAGGCCAAGGAGAAGAAGCGCGCCGCCGGCCAGGATGACAAGGAACTCTTTGCTTCCCTGAAGAAGGGCTTCTTAGCTCCAGGTGGCGAGAGTCCAACACCCGACAGCGGAACTGCTACCCCCGCCTCTGATGCCTCGATGGGACCTCCCTCAAAGGCTGCCAGTGCCACCAAGCGGGAGAAGCCAGCGACTCTCAAGCTCGAAACTAGCAAGGCTGTCGAGCCACCGCAGCCAAGTGCTGCCATGAAGTCCTTGCATAATGCTCGGTTCGTCGAGGACCTGACCAAGATCTCGTATCCGGCTTCGATCAATGCCCCCAACCCGGCGCTCAACGCCAATGCCCCTGCCGACAGGAAGTTCCACTACAACAAGGACTTCTTGCTCCAATTCCAGAACGCGTTCAAGGAGAAGCCTTCTGTTGATTGGGATTCTCGCGTGAGAGAGACGGTGGGTGAAAGCGACTCATCCCGACCCCAGTCTGCTCGAACGCCTGGGATGGGCACCCGAAACACTTCTCGATCCGGCATTCCCCAGGGCTTCGAGATGGGTAAGATTGGCAACTTCATCTCCCCTGGCATGAGGCACAGCTTGCCGCCAGGCACCACGTCGGAGCAGCGCTTCCAGTTGTCGAATGCCGCTCGTGCCGCCTCCATGAACAACCCATTCGGCCATTTTGGACGCCCTGGTCTGGGTATGGGCGCCCCTGCTCTCAGTCGTACCAACTCCTCTAATGCCATGCACCCTGCCATGCCTGGGTCGCCACGGATTGGCTCCAGTAACCGCTCGAGCACGAGGACGAGCAGCAAACGCGAGAAGCAAGCTGCCAAGAAGGAGGAGGAAATGGCCAAGGCCATGCCTCTTACTGCTGGAATGGAAGTCAAAGCTCTCCAGGTTTCAAGCACCGGTTGGAAGCCTCGTAGTATCGGCCAAGCTGCAGGCCCTACCCCAGGCGGCCACATGACGCCAGACGTGGTCCAGCGTAAGGTGAAGGCTGCCTTGAACAAGATGACTCCTGAGAACTTTGAGCGTATTGCCAACCAGATCCTTGAGATTGTCTCCCAGTCCAAGGATGAGAGCGATGGCCGGACTTTGCGACAAGTTATCCAGCTCACCTTCGAGAAGGCCACCGATGAAGCCCACTGGGCCTCGATTTATGCCAAGTTCTGCAAGCGTATGCTTGAGAGCATGAGCCCAGAGATCAAGGACGAGAATATTCGTGATAAGTCCGGTAGCGTCGTTGCTGGCGGCAGTCTTTTCCGCAAATACCTTCTCAATCGCTGCCAGGAGGAGTTCGAGCGGGGTTGGAAGGTCAACCTACCACCCAAGCCAGAAGGCCAAACGGAAGAAGCGGCCATGATGTCCGATGAATACTATGCTGCCGCTGCGGCCAAGCGCCGTGGCCTTGGTCTTGTCAAGTTCATTGGTGAGCTCTACAAGCTAGGCATGTTGACAGAGCGTATTATGCACGAGTGTGTTAAGAAGCTGGTCGACTACGAAGGCGTTCCTGATGAAGCTGAAGTTGAGAGTTTGACCAACCTCCTCCGCACCATTGGTGCCAGCCTGGATGTCTCGGAGAAGGGACATGCCATGATGGACGCTTACTTCGTCCGCATTAAGATGATGGTTGAAACTGCCGGTCTACCAAGCAGGTTGAGGTTCATGCTTATGGTGAGTTCTCGTGGCTGAATTATAGTGGAAAGTGTCTTAACAGTGTGCAGGATATTATCGATCTACGAGCTGCCAACTGGGTGTCCAAGGACGCTGACAAGGGTCCGAAGACCATCCATGAGATTCGCGAGAGGTACGGCAGATTTCCTTATTCAGCACATATCTTTACTAACGTATGCAGGCTGCGCGTGCTCACCAGGAAGCCGAGCTAGAGAGAGCCCGGCAGCAAGCATCCAGAGGTGGCGGCCGTCCAGCAATGGGCCGTGGTGATGCTCGTAGCTTCTCGGGCGGCTACGGAAACCAGCCACCCCCAGATTACGCCTCAAGCAAGGTCGGCAGTGATGACCTCCGCCGTTTGAGAACCAGCAGGAACACCAACCAGCCAGTCTCGTTCGGACCGTCCAGCATGCTGGGATCCCGCAGTAACAGTGGTCGCAAAAACCTAGGCCCCGGCGGTAACCTGGTTCGTGGCAGTGATGACAGCGCAGCCAGCAGCCGCACCGGCACGCCCCCAGCAAAGAAGGAAGACAAGGAGGCCGCATCGTCGATCAATGCATTCAGGTGAGATAACCTTTGTTACTGGTATAAGACTTATGAGCTAACTGTATCAGTGCGCTGGCCAGCTTAGAAGATCGCGACCAACTCGCGGGCTCGCCACCATCAACCCATACATCCCCTGTCCTCACGAAGTCACAACCGGTAACAGCTGAACGCCGTCCATCCAAGACCGCCTCCAAAGACGGCGAGGAAGCCTCATAGATCCGCCGTGATGATGACCGCGTGGTCCATAATTCTGGAAAGATTCCCTGTTCTTTGAACCCGCCACTTCAACATTCTTAATATTATGCATCATTCGACGACGGGTCCGAAACATCTGTCTCCGAAGAAAGGAGGCCGGATCCTCCCGACGTATAGTGTACACAATTCGAGAGTTGATAGGGGAGGATTGTATGAAAAGGACAGTGAGAGAGTGAGTGAGGAAATGGAAGTTTGTGAATCTAGCGAGATGATGGTTTGATGATCGGGGAGTTGTACTTTTCTTCTTCCTCTATTTCCTTATCTGTTACAAAAGAAAATCATTTTCCTTGTTTCCTTTCTTCTTTCTTTCGTCTATCTATTGCATTCCAATACCCGGATAGTCTGAACAAAGTCCCCTTCTTTCTTTTCCTTTTCCTTCCCTTCCTTTTCCTTTCTTCTTTCATGCATGAATCAAAGTCCCTGCCTGGTAAAGGTAAGAAAGACAGAAGAGAGAAAAGGAGGGAATGCTCGTAAACCTGTTCATCAAGCAAGCAAGTTTATCGATTTGTTTTGCATTTTCGGTGCGCACTCGGTACAAGTTTTAATATTTGTTCTTTTCTTTCTCTCATCGTTTTTTACTATACCTGTTTTTATATCAATTTTTGGATGTTTATGCTTGATTCCATTGTTAGACTGGTTATTTGTAAAGTTCAGTTCGGAAATATTGATTTATTATACTATGTTTGCTTTATTGCTATTTCATTAAATTAGTTAAATAGAAAAGTCTTCTTTTCTACTTCTTCTTTGGGGATATATTGGGTGGGTTTCATGTAGGTGAATTAATTGGCCCTGGTTAAGGGTAGGTACTATAACATACCACCTACATAAGCCAGATAATCGTCAATCAAGAATGATGGGTATTGATGCTGCCGATAATGTATGCTAAGTCCACACTACCACCGAGGTGGGTATGTAGGTACGTTCATGCTGCCCTAAAATCATCTCTACCACACCTAGTCTGATAGAACTCCCGAATCCATGCGTAAAGACAAATAAACTCCAACGCCAGCCCATAATCTGTCATGCGGAAGCTAAAAAGATGAGGGTATCTGCCCGAATGAAATCATTTAAGAAACGCCGTCATAACAACCCCATTCATAAAAAACCTGCATGGAATTCAGATACCCATAGTTGTAACCATCTAATCAACGGTTGTTTGCATTGTTGTCACTTGTGGAGATGTCCTCGGTAATAATAACCGGGATAGAAACTCGGAGTTTCGACTTGTTGGCGTCCATGTCTCCTTGAGGCGATGATGCGTCGTCGGCTTGAGGAGTGGATGTGTTGCTGTCGTACAACTCCCCTCCTGGTGGAGGCAAATCATCAGCAGAAGCTGGTCGTGATGAGCTCGATGCATCTCCCGCTCCGCTCTCATTGTCGCTGTTGTCCGGACTTCCAATCGCCGGGCTTTTCATAACAGAAGTGTCGGCAGAATTCCAGCTCGGAGACAATGGGTCCTGCTCGTCGTGACTAACGCTACTTCTTTCCGAAACTGAGAGAGAACTCCGGGAATTTGTATACGATGGTGGTAGCCCAAGCGCCTCGGCAACGGCTGCTTCTTCATCGGGAAGCTTGGAGATGCTGCTATCCGTGCTGGAGCTGTGGTCGAAGATTCGACTGCCTCGGCGTTCGCTCATTTCCAGAATATGGTTGTAGCTGCGTCGGTTTGGATCTGCAAGTCGCTTTTTCTTTTTCTTCTCCCTCTTCAACGACGGGCGTACCACAATAACGGGGATAGGGGACTGTTGAAGACAATATTTGGAAACAGAGCCTGGCAACAAGCTCTGCATGCCGTTAAGATTACGACCGCGAGTCCCAACGATGAGGACCGCTGGTTCGTAGATGCGGATCTAACTTGTCAGAGTTTGTAGATAAAAGTCAGGCTGGTTAAACATACCATGCGTTGAATTATATCCTGGACCTTCCCAACGGCCAATTCCAAGACTAAACTGATTGCCTTTTCGTCATGGCTGTTCTTTTGGATGACCTGATCAAACAGCTTCTCCGCCTCCTGCCTATATTTCCCAGCTTCAATGCCCGCGTCACTAGCTATCCTCGAGTCTTTCTCTACAGCTCGGAGACAGACAATCTCATCTCCATCGTCAACCAGCTCATCAATAAGCCACTCAAGGGCGAAATCAGAGTAATCATTCTGATCCGTCCCGCAGAGGAATGTGCGACTGCGACGAGTGCTCTGGTATCCTTTATGTTTATAGTTCAAAGTCAAGGAAAAGTCCGTGGCGTCACGATTGTCAAAAGTATCGAAGGAAACTCCTCTTTCATAGGTTCTATATAATGAGTATGTTAATAAGTGTATTAGTAAATTAAAAGCTAGTCAACTTACTGGGGTGGAGGTGGGGACGACGCTCTAGCAGGCGCTTTGCGGTCCTTATCCTTGATATCCGAAGAGTGTCTCGGGCTCTTGAAGCTCAGTGACCGACTTGGAGGTTGCGATTCCGACCCACCAAGGTTAAACTGTATTGACCGTCGCTGCGGACTATCACGAACGCGCGAAGTGGGAGAGTTGCCAGCCCGGGGTGTCAAAGACGTAGTACTTTTGGAGGAATGTCCATCAGAGTCTGAAGGGAGTTTCACGGTAGCAGGCATAGCCATAATGTGCCTTTGACAAAAGTAGGCAGTGAAGGCGATGATCTGCAATATAACTTGAGAGTCTCAGGTGGTATGATCTCGTGCGATGGGGTGATGTCCGGAGTACGAGCCGAGCTGGTACAGTTAGGTCGCAAATAGTCCCTGTCAACCAGACACAGTTCTTAAGAGATCTCAATTCCTAGTCACTAGATAAATGTCCGTTATGGAAGGTCAATCAAGCTGCTTAGGTACCGTGAAGCCCTTTGTTATCCGACGGAGGCACCACGGGAAAGATGTAGACCATGGTTTGGGATGAAATTGAGGAGATGATCCACAATAACCCAAAGAGAGCAGAGTTCCTGCTAAATTCGTCAGGGGAGAAGCAGTAGAAACGAAGATGTCCAGTAGGGAAGGAAGAGAAGATGGAGGGGCAGAAGGAGGGACGTTGGGCACGTGGAGATAGCTTCCCGATACGGAAGTGGGTGACTCATCCACATGACGGATGACTAAACAGACGGACGGACAGCAGACCCGCAAATAGATCGCCGAGTGGATTTACTCTTGTACGACTTGTAAATTATACAATAGTCTATGGCTAGACCATCTCTAGATCAAGTAGTCGCAGACCAGGTCAATCAATAGTTTCAAGTGATAATCGACATCAAATCGACCAATCAACCCTACCATGTTTGGCTTACAGAAAAGGGATGAGCAGTCGAAAACAGGAAGATTGGTTTTTATTTGGAATATCCGAATTCGTATATTTATATTATGTATGGACATATTTAGTAGTCTCAACCACCAGGGAGAGCTACTACTGATAATCGGCCGTAAATCATACATGCAATAGTGTCTCGACAAAATCCACCATGAGTTGAGAATTCGCTAGATGATAGGTGAAAATGCCTATAAAACTTTTGATCCAATCCAACGCCATCTGGGAAATGATCGCTTCCAATAACCAGTCATGCAAAGGGGGTATCACAATATATACAGTACATCAAAGCAGGTCGTCAACTGTCCAAAGCGATCAATAACTTTGGATGAGAGTGCGCTGCGTTTGGTGTGGAAGGTAATACCCTTGGTCCAGCAGACCGGGTTGGTCGGAGTGCGAAAGGGGTAGTTCACTCGATTTGGATTCCTTCTCGTCGAAGCTGAGGGTCTGCTGAGGTGGAGAAGGAGGCATTGTATCGTCCTCGGATTCGCCATCGGAGTCGGATAATAACTCTGGCGGTGATTGTCGAGACGCAGATCGGGTCAATGCGAGTTCTTCAATATCATCCACATTGTCGTATTCGAAGTCACTTTCGTCTGAATCTTCGTCTTCCTCCTCTTGGCTAAACCTAGCCATTGGGGATGGCGCCCTTGAGCGAATAGGAGAGTTGACAGCGAAATCTTCTTCATCCAAATCATCCGAGTCCTCTGAATCGACATCGGACACATCATCTAGATCCCAGTCATCTTCGGGATCTTCAACGACGGTTTCAACCCATTGAATATGACGAGGTTGTTGACTCTGAGAAGGCTTTGAAGCACCAGTGACAGTCTGGTTGAACCATCGCTCCTGCTCTTGTTCGGCGTCCGCAAGTTCCAGCATCAAACAATCCAGAAGATTGGCGTGGCCAACCAATAGGCGGAGGTCATGATCTGCCCGCGAAGCCTCGTGAGTCAGCTTCTGGCGGGCGGTGTGGGCGAGGTAGTACGTTTCGGTGATGCTCATCTTCTTCTGTTGTCTTCTTCTTGCGAGAGAATTGAAGTATGGACTGGAGTAGGTGGAGGAGTGAGAGGATAGATATGGAGAAGAAGAGGGAAGGGAAGAGGAGTCCATCATGGGGCCAAAGAGTTTATCTATCAAGGTAGCTTAGGCTCCGGCGTGATTAGACTCCAAACAAATCAGCCTGTGACTCAAGGCTCCTTGCGTTCTTCTGCCCAGTCACCAGGTGATCAATCCAATGAGAGAAGATCTTCGGAGGGGCGGTGTATTAGTCGGTCGAGGCGGTCAGAGAACCTTGGAAGTAGGTTAGGTAGTAGGATTAGGGTAGTCACTATGATGTATGTATGGAATCAGTGTTACTATCTAAGCAGGTAAGGAAAAAATGAAGGCGAAGAAAAACAGGGAGGGAAAGAAGTTTAAGAATGATTGATTTTTCTGTCTGATTCTTCATGATTTTCAATCAATCCATAATAAATAATAAATTTTTTTTTCTTCTCAGCTGCCGTTTGGCCCGATCGGAGCTACAAAAGTTTGGCAGGCCGAGGCAAGACCCACTTCAAACCATAATACCAGTACATAATTCCAGGTCAATACAGCTAGGTAATCATATATCCCGCTCACCGCGGTTCTCTTGTCCCTTATGATTGGTCAGCCCTGCCTCGGATGACCAATCCATGGGCGCCGGGAGTTGATGTGCCGGTTCTTTTCGCCTGGGATTTAAGCATAACTCCGTATGACTCTTTTCTTATTCCTCAATTTGAAATCAAACTCGGTCAACTTGATTAAAAACCAAAAGTTCACCAGTTTGATTTCTAATTAGGTGTCTGTCAAGGATTTACATAGTGTATTGATTTACAGTGTACTGTGTACACAGTCCGTACTCTGCGCCTCATCCATGATTTACTGATCGGCCTGATTCGCATAATCTGACAGAAAGATCCCTCCATCCAGCCAGCTATTCCTAATCTAGAAATCAGCTCGCTTTCTTTCTCCGACTGTCCCGATCCCGCTTTGGTTGTTCATCCGGTTTCCGCTCGTAATTTTTCCCCAATTTGTGCTGAGTACTTTGAAGTCAACGGTTTCCCTCTATCTCGTGTTCGTTCAGATATCCAACTGCATCGTCATATTGATCCCGTTTCACAGGCATCTCTTTTCTCTCACCAGGTCTGTCTGATGGTTTCTGCCTAATCTATTATCTTGCTGGCTACGCGATGAGCCTCAATGCCAGACGTCCGTGCCACCATAGGATAAACTGGGTATCAGACGGCCAACTCACCCAAATCTGCATAGCCTCGTGGCTTTGATATCAAATGTCAATGCCGAGGACCCCCTCTTTCGCTCCACCTTCAACGTCCGACCCTTGGTTTGAGCCTCATTGTCTGTGCTCTTCATGCATTTTTCTTCTTTCTATAAATGCTCAGTAATCATGTTGCCTTGTACTCAGGGTCAATATTACGATGTTACCGTATTCTGAATTCAGGTAACAATGTCCACCTCTGTAGCCTTATGGCCGATCGTCTTTTCTTTATTTAGATCATATGTCAAGATGTCGATATCCCCAGTCAAGGAAATAACGTTCATGACGTCAAACCATTCCCTGTCTGAAGCTATATCATTTCAACTATAAACATGTCTGTCATAAACCAGGAACTCTCATCATACCTCGTCATGGGCGTCGAACAAGAATCGGAGTGATTCATTCCTCTGGCCCGAGCGGGGTTACGGGATGTTATCCCCGGATTTTATCCAATTATGCTTAACAATATGCATACATGCATATTTGTGTCGGGGATTTTTCCTATCCTCGCCGAACTTCCCTTTGCCACCTGACTCACTTTCTCTCTCTATGTTCACCTGCCAATGCTTCGTTTACACATGCCCTGCCTGTGTAATCCGACTCTTTCCGTGATATCCTGAACCCTAATCAGATCAGATCCCAGCTAATAATCTAATTCATACGGAAGCAAAACTGCCCGGTCAAGTGCAAATGGAAGTCCTCTATGCCTGCCGCGCACTTGCATCGCAACAATAACCAATTTCGACAACGGTCGGAACTGTCCACAGAGGCTCGTCTCCGTCTTAGGGTACCCTAATGACAGTCCGACTGTGCCGTAGGCCGACACTAGCTCGAATAAAATGGAGAACATGGAAAATGCTTGCTCATCTCCCTGTCGAAGACGGTCTCCTTCGATAATAGCAATGAGAAATAGTCCTAGAAAGACATACCACAGGTCGAATCCTAGTTGTTGCTGCATGTGTCCGGCCAGTGTAGTCCGATTGCCACTGTCCATGTCGTTCTCGTCGGAGTATATCGCCAGACTTTTTTCTTCGTACATGTTTGTTCGGCGCATGACGATGGCTGTCGGAAACGCTGAGATATACATCATCACGATGAAGGAGACTTGCACGGCCGGATGCAGATCTGAGAGCGAGGTTACCGAGAATCCCGCTGTTCGTGTTGATGCTATTTGGAATAGACCGTTTATGAACCAAATTGCTTGGGATTTGGGATTATTACCCTGTTGAGGCTATTTTATCATGGATATCAGTAAGGGCTATTAAACAAGACTGCCGTCTTACATCTAGAAGCAAAAAGAAACTCAAGTCAACCGTGTTAAGCAGCGCAAGCACCCAGAATAGTCGCCAGGTGTCAGCCCTGGGGAACAAGAGCGTAAAGCATCTGCGAGGACGCTCCAGCAGAAACTCCAATTCTTCTTTAATTGGACCTTCAGGATCCGCAGCCTTTGAGAAAGTCCAGATAATCAACCGGAGCATGCATGGGAAACCAGTGTTCCCAACCACTATCAAGAAGGTCATAACCAACAATGGGAGCGCAGCACCATTGAATGATGCCATTGAATTTGGTGTCAAAGTAAACCCTAAGTCATTGAACGCAGATCCTGCGGTAAAAACGGCCCACCATGATTCGTCAATGCCAGTGTCTGCGATAACGTGGGCATAATCCCGATTCAAGTGAATCCAGAGTCTCAAAAGCACGACGCCAAGTAGGTGAAAGAACAGAAAGTAGCCGACCAGAATGAAAACCAACGTCTTTAGGGCTCTGTACTCGGTGCCTCCGAGTTCATTCTTTTGTGCTTCATTCCAGTCGGAGTAGCTTGCTATTGTGGACTGCCAGTGCAGGGACGGTAATAAGGGGAGAGTACAGTCGCCCAGGTCACTCGTAGGAGTAGGTTCTGACCTTCTGTGGCTCGTCTCCCGTTGCGGCCGTGCTGGTTCCCGGATAGTGATATGAGGGCCTGGAGGTACTGCGGAAACACAACTGATACGTTGATCAGTTGATGGTCGGCGCTCATTCTCTTCGAGGGTTGCATCCAGTAAAGGCTGTTCTTCGCTCTCCTCACGCATTATTGTTTCGGCAGACGTAGAATTGCAATCTCCCGTGCCATATACTCTCCGTCTTTCATCTTCTCCTGGTGGAATAACGGACCCCATAGACCTTCTCACGAAAGCTGTCTTTCTAACGGCCAACATAGCCCCATATTGTCGACTCGTCGTCGGTGTATCTTCCATATCTGCTTCCCACATACACCGTTTTCTATTGTAACGAGACACGCTTTTGGCTTCATGAATAACGTTCCGGAACCGTCTCCGGAACCAGTAGAGTCGAACAAGGACGAGAGACGAGTTGATAAAAATGACGTTCGTTATCATAGCCACAAACCACAACGTGGCTTGTTGCATGGTGTGAAGACGATGGAGGTCGACAGGATTTAGACCGCTCTGCGTAGCGGCTCCGGAAGATAGTAGCAATGCATCAATATATTGTACTCTACCAGTGATGTATATTATGGCTGATGATAGGAGGATGCAGAGTATGATGTAGGTATAGTGGATAGCAATGAAATTGAAATGGACTTTTGAGAAAATGTTAAAAACAATGTCTATGAGCGTATCCAAGTTGGGCATGCTTCCCATGCGGCAATGTTTCTCTCATCAATAAGAGGGCTAGCGAGATATATAAGAACTGTTATTGTACAGCTCAGAAAGCGAGAAGAATGGGTTATAAATGGGAAACTGCCGGAGATGTCCTGGGAGGGAGAAGAGGACATGGCAGCGTCTTTTATTTTGATCCACAAAACCGCACAGAGCTATTGCATGATGATGTAGATGGAATAACCCTATCCACAGACGGTATTGGTGTTGAGAAGCCAGATAAATCCCGCAGTTGCCTCCATGCTCCCTCCATGTTCCCTGATGTATCCAAGTATTCCCTGATTCATCTGATCCGATGGAAATTAAGAATCAAGCAATTGACTTAGAATTAAAATTTCTCAGAGTCTAAGTATATAGTTGAATAATTCAATGAGATGAATTTAATGGATTCCATACAGGTGAAGCTGATAGAAGTAGTTGGGGAAGTTGAATGCAGTGGATGAAAATAATCCCTCAAATTGGATGATATCAACAGCTGTAACACAGAGGCTTATAATTATCGCCTCATACTTAATTTCGAATCCCTGGATGGAAGCTTCAAGTTTTGTACGTGAATACTAGGCATGGTGCCTTCTAGTCAAAATTTGCCCCAATTTCTCTCATACCATTACTATATAAAATAATAGACCGTCTCTAAATCATAATATTCATAAACCACTTGGTAATCATAGAGAAACTAAACCAAGCCAGAAATTCCCTCTGCAATCTCTTGAATCAACTTGAAATTCTTCATTCCCTCCACCCACTGGGACGGTATAGATGCAAACCCATAAAATGCTCCAGCAAGAGCCCCATAAACAGCACCAGCAGTATCCGAATCTCCTCCCAGATTCACAACTGCCAATGCTCCATCTGCCCAGCTGTCGTATTTGAAGAGCCCCCAGAGTGCAACCTCGAGCGTATCCACCACCCACCCACTACTCTGCATATCTGCCTCGGATGGCAGTTTCCAGTCTGATAAGTTTTTGTATTTAGAAAGCCTCTCTGCGAGTGTAGCATGGGAAATTTTGAAGGCTGATGCTGTCTGGACTAGTTGTTCTTTGGTTTCTCCTGTCAATTGTCAGTACATATATGAATGAATAAATAACAAGATCATACCAGCCATGATCCGGCACAGCAACTCAGTATACAGCTCACAAGCATCTAGACATGCAAGCGAAGGATGTGTAATCTGACTCCGCTCTCTAGCCCGTCTTCTCGCTTCATCAATATCCTTCCATAGGGCCAGTCCAATGGGTGAAATCCTCATCAAACTCCCGTTTCCGCTACACTCCTCCATATCAAGTTTTTGGTTTATCCGACTCTGGGTATGCTCAATATCCTCGGAACCATTCTTGTTCCATATCGTCAGAGCAATCCGAGTTGACCTACCAACGTCCCATGCTGACTTGGCGGTGCTGAACTGGCCAGAGAACAACCAGGATACAAAGTATTTGATAGATCCCACATGGTTGTATTTGCCTCTTTGATCAATGAAAGATTGCGATAGGGCCAGAGTCATTGACCCATCGTCGGAGTAGGAGCTTTTTCTATTATCAGTATAATCTGTGACAGTATATCTGGAAGCTGACAGGACTCACCCCGCTGGCTGCCCGAATGGCTCCACGGTTCGTAATCCCGTCACTGGTTTGAACTGGCCTTTTGGCTTGAACTGAACGGGACCGCCGAGGGCGTCGCCAGTACAGTTGCCCCATATACAGCCTAAAGCGCGAGATTTAGTCAACGACATTGGATGCGATATTCTGATGGTGGTGGTTAAGGGTTGAAGGTAGTTTGCGATGAGATAAACCCCTCTCTATCCTTGGCGTATGTTGGATACGAAGTAAATATTTGTTGGTGACGAGACGACAGAAAAACCACAATTGTGTTCTTTTTCCAGCCTCGGGGTCACTACCTTTGAACAGACGCTAAGGAAGTAAGCTGACGCACTTACGTGACTCATTCGGGGATGTCTTATTTTCTACTACCCTTTAGATCGATTTAATTACGTCATTATCAACCTAGATTTTATCTGCCAGGTACAGGCAAAGAGGGCTATCATGGGGAATAAGTATGGGCGTGGATGGCTCGGATAGCTGATGGTTGCACTCGGACAGAGACCTCTCAACGTTAGTAAGTATAAGGTTAAGTCTTCTGGTTCGTTCGATTCTCTGTACAGCACCCCGGTGGGTAAATTGCACCTCTTCCTAGCCAATTGAGCTCTGACCCGTGGTTGCAAGCGATCGGGTGGAAACAAATCAATCATCGCTGTATACTAGCCTTCTCCAAACAGATCGATCAGAAGGGACACGCCAACTAGACACTCCTACTCTCAACACAATGTCGAAAAGCCTCCTTGATATTGTTGCTGAACTAGATAAGCATGTACCTGCCTTTAGGGTATTGACAATTAGCTAGACTAATACTTTCCCATAGCTTCCCGTACTACGAAGACGGTCCGGCCTATAATGAGATATTAAAAAATTACCATGCATTGAAAGCGCACGGAATCAATGCCACTCTGGGATATATCCCAAGCTCCCTCGTACAGAGTATCTCTTGGCCGGAGGAATACTGGATCATCGATTCTCCCCGGGAAATAGTCTTTACGACTCCTCCAGGCACTGCAATATCCACCCGCACAAAAATAATAGAAGATGCAATCTACAGTATTGCTGAAGCTGGAAACCGTGATATCTTGAAAGGTTGGCGCAATGAGCGATTTCCCGTCTATGGCCCTGGCGGCGAAATAGTTCTCGAGATTGAACGATCGGCGAGTGCTACATTTGGTATTGTAACGAGCGGCGTGCAGTTGCTCTGCTACGTGGAAGACGAACAAGGTCATATTCGTCTTTGGATCGCTAGACGTTCAGAGAAGAAGCAGACCTACCCAGGTATGCTGGATTGCACGGCGGCCGGAGCCCTTGGCGTGGGAGAGTCACCGCGCAGTGCTATGATTCTAGAAGCCACGGAAGAAGCGTCTCTTGACAGTGGAATTATTGACACTGACATGAGATCTGTCGGGTCTATTTCATACTTCCATATGAAGAGCCCATTCCCTATAATAGGGAACGACAGTGCCTCTGCGCCTTTGCTCTTGCCGGAGGCTCAATATCTGTATGAGTTAAAGCTTGACCAGGACATTGTACCCCGCCCGAATGATTCAGAAGTCGAGGATTTTCGACTCTGGAATGTGGACCAGGTGCTCGAAGCGTTGAGCCGTGGATTGTTCAAACCGAATAGTGCTGTTGTAGTCATTGAATTTTTCATTCGGCATGGCATCATCAAACCAGAAACAGAGCCAAATTATCGTGAGATTATAATGAGGCTTCACCGGCGGCTTCCCTTTCCTACAGCAGTACGGCTTGGATAAAGGTACATTCTTGGACCCCAATGAAGCGAGAATCCAGATGCCTCAATTCATATTATTGGATACGTTTGGCGCAGTCATTGTATAGAGTTTTGTAGATCAACTGCGTCATGGATTGATTTATCGACTGATGGTACTGTGAATATCTTGGAGAGGGTTGAATACCTGATTGGTGTCAGCATCTAAATCTCTTGCTCGTACCTATTTTAAGGGATGTCATTTATCCTTCAAACTGTTAAATTAGATCAATTACTATAATGCACTTGGATATCCAAATAACAACACGACCGTTATAAGACAATTCCCACCATTGGACGCCAACAGTTAGTCCTGGTTCTGGGGAAAACATACATGAACGAGATCCAAAGCTGAACAATATCCTAGCCACGCATATACACGTGTGATAGTTGGTTTATATAAGTATGATCTTGACAACGCGGGTTAGAGATTGGCCAGTTCTTCCTTGCAGCTTAAATTTTCTTTTGACTCTTGGCCTGACCCTCTAATTTGACTTCTTGCTAGAGTGTACTATGAACCAGTGATTCAACCTTGAGGGATAGATAAAACTCACACAAGGAATGCGAATGAGATAAATCCCACGTCTTCCTTTGAGCCTCCCAGTAAAAGTGCTCGAAACTCTCCAACTAGAAGAAGAAATGCTGCTGGGCTAATGGAACAGAGGTCGCCGGTTTAGCGACGTCACATTTCATACCATCCGCTATAACAGTCTACCATTTGAGAGATTTTGATTAGTAGGGTAGGGAAGTTGACTTGCACGAATTACTAGGGTGTGACTCACGAATAATTCAGGATCAACCTCCATTTCTGGCATCGCATTGTTGAATTTCATGTCATGTTTAGTGACTGTGCGGCAGTTCTTCACGATTTCGACCTGCTTCTTCAGGTTATATGACTGTATCGTGCCGTTCTCGACTGCCGCCTTAGACGTAAACATCACGCCGGCTTGTGGGACCATAGGCTAAGCATTACATTAGCTTTGCCGATACAATATCTTCGAAGTGACTCACAGAGAACATCGGCCGTGCCATTATTGGCTGGACCGTGGAGATTCTGTTTATTGTTAGCAGTCATTGCTTATTCTTCCTCAAGGGCCAATCGATAACATACGATGCATTTGGATCACCCTGCGATGGTATTAGCCTTTAACCCGGTAGATCATTGCAGAAGGGAGCTAGGAACTTACCATCTGAGCCGAAGCAATGAATCCTTTCTTGAGGACCAAGAATGGTTTAGTGCCAAAATTAGGTGGCTCCCAGACCACCAAATCGGCCAGTTTCCCAACTTCAACACTACCGACCAGATGGCTAATTCCCTGGGCGAGCGCAGGGTTAATCGTATATTTGCTTATATAGCGTTTAACCCTGTGGTTATCTGCCTTGAGATCTTCGTCCTCTGGTAATCTTCCTCGTTGTTCCATATTCTTGTGTGCTGTGTTCCACGTGCGGACGATAACTTCACCACATCTTCCCATGGCCTGAGAATCGGAGGACATCATACTGATGGCTCCTGTATCGTGTAAGACGTCTTCTGCAGCAATGGTTTGAGACCGAATCCGACTACCGGCAAAGTGAATATCCTCAGGAATATTCTTCGAAAGGTGATGGCACGACATCACCATGTCGAGATGTTCATCAACCGTGTTCGTAGTATACGGTTTAGTCGGGTTGGTACTACTAGGGAGAACATTAGGGTGCTGGACGAGAGATATCATGTCTGGAGCATGACCGCCTCCAGCTCCCTCGATGTGATAGGCATGGACCGTCCGGTCTTTGAAAGCCGCTGCTGTTCGTTCGACGAAGCCGGACTCATTTAGTGAATCACTATGAATCTGACCCTGAATATCATATTCGTCACAGACACTGTTGCGCACTTTAGAATTTGCCCTTCACAAGAGTCCAGGATTTATAGTACTTACGACAGACAGGTGTTAATAGCTGAAGGTGTACATCCCCAATCTTCATGCAGTTTGAGACCTGCGACACCAGCGTTGATCTGGTCATATAATCCAGGTTTCCCAGTATCGCTTCCTTTGCCTATGATTCCGTAATTGACGGGAAGATTGTCACAAGCTTGCATCATCTGCCGAATGTATGTTTTGCTGGGGGTACAATTTGCTGCCACCGTGGCCGTACTATGCGTCCAACGCAGTCAACAACTATTACTTGTGAGTAATAAGGAACAAACAACCCACCTTGGTCCAGTTCCACCGCCGAACATGGTTGTAACACCTGATGCTATCGCTTCGTGGGCCTGTTGGGGACAGATCAAGTGAACATGGGTATCAATTGCGCCGGCAGTGATGATTTTGCCCTCGCCTGCGATCACGTCGGTGTTGGATCCAATGACCAACGACGGATTTACTCCATCCATTACGTCTGGATTACCGGCTTTCCCGATTCCTGAAATATACCCATCCTTGATTGCAATATCCGCTTTGAAAATACCAGACCAGTCCACTATTAGGGCATTAACAATTACCAGATCTGCACACTCATCATCCATTCGACCGGCTGCTTGTCCGATACCATCTCTCAGGGTCTTTCCGCCACCAAAAGTACATTCATCACCATGGGCAGTGTAGTCTCTCTCAACTCTTATCCATAGGGCCGTCGAACCGAGACGGATCGCATCGTCAATCGTAGGACCATACATCATGGCATATGCCATTCGATCCATTTCCTTAGGTTCGATTACTTGAAGATCCTCCTCGCTTGGTTCTTCGGGTGTATGCAGGAAATTTTCCTGCTCTAAACGTCGCATAATTGCCTTGGTGTGCGATAAGTCGATGGTTCCGGTCGCGATACTACTGCCACCCTTGATGGTTTTCAACCCGCTGATCTGGACTAGAACCACCGATTTCGTTTCTCCCGGTTCAAAACGTGTCGAGGTGCCCGATGGGATATCAAGGTGAGAGCCATATGCTTTAGTGCGGTCGAAATCGAGCATCGGATTGGCTTCGATGAAGTGGAAGTGAGACCCTACCTGTCATGAGCCACATCAGATTCATCAGTATTTATCCAAACGATGCGGGA
Organism: Aspergillus sclerotialis; assembly: GCA_003589665.1. Lineage (NCBI taxonomy): Eukaryota > Fungi > Ascomycota > Eurotiomycetes > Eurotiales > Aspergillaceae > Aspergillus > Aspergillus sclerotialis. The sequence goes on along the minus strand of MVGC01000127.1, from coordinate 35,348 downwards.
AAGAGGGAGATTCACCTGGACAGCTCGGTCACCTCTGTTCGTGACTCGGACACGGACTCTCTTTCGGCCAGGATTGAGGACCACATTTCCGTAGGTTGATGACGGAATGATAGCGCCAGGCATCTTCATAGTTTCGTACTCGGTTTCTTCCAGAGCCGGGAAAGCGTCGGATGCGGGCAATGGGAAGTAGCTACCATACAGAGCCATCTCGATATTACCCGTGTCACTGCCGATGGGAAGATCAACAGTAACAAGGTGTGTGCCAGTCGGGAAAGTCCCCTCAAGCTGGATCATGTTGAGGGTGGAAGACACCGAAGGAAGTACATGTCGACGTCCCAAAATCTTCCTTCCGAGCGTCATGACTTGAGCGACAGATTTGTTGCCATCGCGTATTACCTATAGCAAGAGTTTCAGAAACAATTTCATTATCCAGCACAGTAAGAAGGTCAAACCTCTTGCAGAACATGAGTGATTAAGGCCTATGGCAATTTCAATTAGCACTAAGACTGTAAAAGGATCAAGGAAGAGACTAGGCTTACCGTTGCTTCAGTATGATTCAGCTTCACGCCTCTCGCTAGACGGCTTTGAGCAACCCATCCTGCCTGCGATATCAAGAGCTTGTCCAGCTACATTGTTTGTTAGCGATTGGGCACCATAATGGCCAATTGGAAAAGAAAAAAAGGGATATAACATACCTCACGAGGTAAGAAGTGCATTGTTGGCTACTAGTGGAGATACCAGTACACTTTTCAACAATTGGAATTGATATGAGACTTTAGAACAAGATAGACAGATAAACAGAAAGAAGCCCAGGAAAATCGAGGGAGAAGAAGAGCGAAAAGGTCCGGAAAAAGGAAGAAATGAACCAAGAGTAGCTGGAGTTTAGTTTGCTGGTTTAGTTTGCCGGGCCATACCCCGTGCAGCTGCGCTTAGTCAGCATGATGCAATGCAAGTCCAAGGAGTTAATATAAAATAAACCAACCGTGGATAATTCCTTGTTTAGTCGAACTACTAGTCTATATTCTACTTAAAGCTTCTATTTTCATTACGTCATTGATTCTTTTCTCTGTCTTGCTTTACAAAGCTAATGAATTAAATACATGCGCCATGGCCGGTCAATTCCCGATCTGATACCTCCTCATCATCATAACAATGCCTCCCAAGCCTGCCGCATTATCGGATTCAACTCCTGGTTTGGGTGAGATTGAAGCTAGGAAGTTTATGAACTCCACCTCCGTCTCGACGCTCTCCTTTGCTTATCCGCTTCGATTAATCCCACTTCCTTCACGCCCGCCTGTTCACGCAGCTCTTATCTTCACTCACACTTATGGGGAAGGACTTGTCGCAGGCGACGAGATCGATCTCCATGTCAAGGTTAGACAAGACGCTCGGTTAATACTCCTTACTCAAGGAAACACCAAGGTCTACAAGAGCCCTTCGAAAGACATACGTACCACACAAGGCCTGACTGCAAAAATCGAACCAGGAGCTGCCCTAGTCCTCTTGCAGGACCCGATACAGCCCTTCAAAGGAAGCACATACGAGCAATTGCAGGTGTTTTACATAGATCCGATGTACTCCAATCTGCTCCTGCTCGATTGGGTTTGCGAAGGAAGAACTGCGATGGGGGAGGCATGGGATTTCTGGGAGTGGAAATCACGAAATGAGGTCTGGTCGGGCACTGGCCAGACCGACGAGGAGGATTCACATCAGAAACCGAAACTTTTGATCAGGGATAACATCCGGCTAGGCAGCACTGTAATTCTTGGCGAGGATACTCGAGAAGAAATGTACAATCTCGGAGTATTCGGCACCCTCTTTATCAGAGGACCCATGTTCCGCACCATAGGCAAAGCGTTCCTGGATGAATTCTCCCACTTACCCCGTATAGGGACGAACACTCAAATAGTCGCCCAATCACAGTCACCCCGTCCAACTCAACTTCCCAAGGGGAAGCCACAAGTGACTTGGACTGCCGCCTCCACACGCGGTTTTGTGGTGGTGAAGTTTGGGGCAAGACAAGTGGCCGAAGTCAAGATGTGGCTGAATGGTATATTATCTAAAGATGGAACGATTCCAAGGGAATTTGGAGAGCATGCAATGATGTGCTTACGAATTTGATATTCCATGGGGCCATTGAGAACTATGATACCTCAACTTGATTATGCGAAAATCACCTGACACTCGCCTGGCTTGGGCAGAAACGCGCTAGAGACATTGATTTCACCCAGCAGGTGTCAGGAAATGAGTGAGAATACCCATTCCTCACTGAGTGACAAAGCCGAATCAAGAACTCCCTTGCACAACTGTGGACACCATGCACCAGCTTCATGGACTCCTGAGTGTGGGGGCTGCAGGCCACTAGTATCCTGTCAATTGCGGGTGCCCATTGGGCGGAGCCTTTTGATAATGCAACGGAGTACTCCGGAGTATACGAAACACTACGACGATGATCTTTATCAGATATAATCATTCAATTGTATGGTGGAGGACTACAGAGTAATATATATCAGCCTATTGGCTAGCGTCTCATGAAGGATTTAACATGAAGTACAAATGAACTTGCCCAAACATGGTGGGGAGGAGTAAATTCAGCCCATTCCACGAGTTAATAACATCCCCGACAGGTTTCGCACTTCGCCGACCATTACAGTTCTGTAGAATTAGAGACGACGTTCTCCGACTGGTCCACGTTGCTAATTAGGTGTGCAATTGCGGGAACTTCGGTAATTAGACGAACTAATTAGCAGGTAAAACTTTGACATTCGGAACTTTTTCCTAATGCCTTCACCTAGGTCGTTTCCCAAGGTGCTGTTGAATATAGTACTAGTATCAATGCTGTTAAATAATGGGCATGGAAAAGACTTCAATTGTACAGAGAAGAGGAGCTCTTTTGAGGGCAGAGGCTCAATCAATGGATATAGATAGATTCGGCAGTTTCAAGGGCAAATGCGACAACCTTATAGGGCTGACTCAGCACCCTCACGTGTAGTTAGTTATATCTTTCGGGGGGATCTTCGGTATTCCTAAAATGTTCATGTTCATCTCGATCAATCTGTGTACCCACATGTCCTACTTCTCCAATAGTTGCCCAAGATCTTGCCATGGTTGGCGTGCCAGGCAAGTCAAAGGGGTGTAACACCTGTAGGAAGCGGAAAATTGCCGTATGACAAGCCCCTAATACTGTCAGATTGCTTCTCCCTAACTATTATTACAGTGTGGACTCCAACGACCAGTTTGTTTCCAATGCAACAAGTCCAAACGAATATGCAGCTATCACCGCGACAAGGTCTTTATTTCAGTTAATCCAGCCACAAAGACCTATAAATCTGGACTCAGTAAGACTGATGTAAATACCGACAGGGATTTGGTTCTTGCAGCCTCCCGTCAACAATTGCGGAATACTTCTGTTTCGCAATGTCTGTTTCCCACACGTCAGATATGTTCTGGGGACAAGCCATGGCTTATCTCGCTTCTCGAGGTACCAATGAAGACCAGAACTCTCGAAGCTTCGTCATTGGCGCTGTCTACTGCTGCTCTGGGCCGCACGTTTAAAGACGAGTCACTTGTTTATGAAAGTGCGAGACTCTACTGCTGGGGTCTGTCGGAGTTGCAGAGAACTCTTTCAAGCCCACGGTTGGCATTCGATGACGAGACTCTGGCTGCATGCCTAACACTCAGCATGTACGAAATGATGGAATGTCCTGCAGAAGGAACACATGCATACGCTAGCCACTGTAAAGGTCTATTAGCATTGATCCAGGGCCGAGGGCCACACGCCCATGTTTCTGGTCTTGGGCACCAGCTTTTTCTAGCTACTCGGCTGATTGGTGTATGTTTGTGACCATTTCAACATTGGTATTACATGCTAAAAAGACAGCAAACCTAATATATTGTTCTGACAGATTTTATATACAATGCAACAACACTCCCCTACGTACCTCGCTGACCCTATCTGGATGAAAGTCCCCTTTAGCCAATCCTCAAAACGGCCAATCGACCGCGTCGCTGACTGTCTTGCTCAAGCCCCTACGATTTTTAATAAAACTGACCGAATTCAGGAATTACATCCCATGGAACAACTGGAATTAGCTAACAATTTAGCGAGCCAGTGCTGGGATTTGGATTGGACGATGCAGCAGTGCTACGAGGAGCTTCGTCTTACGGTAGACGGCCCACTATATTGGTCTGAGCTGTCACGAAGTGGCAGTCCACTGGATGAGGCAGACCAGAAAAGACTCTTCCCAGTAGCCTACAAGTTTCCCAACATCAAAATAGCCAGCACGCTTATGATGTATTGGGCCACACTGGTAATGTTATGGTCCGGACTCAGCGACCTATACCGACTCATCGATAGCATTGTCAATGATGAAGCCGCTACAGAGCACCAAGAGCTCGACCTTCCGCCTCTCGGGCACCGGAGCGACTTCCTTCCTATGGCATGGCATGTGTGTCGGTCAGTGGATTACTGCATGCAGGAAGAAATGATGACGGTCGGGTCATTGGCGGTTGCTTCACCTCTAGCCCTTGTCATTGGGACGCTGCGAGATAATCCTCACTGTCAGCAAGAAGTGTTATGGATGAGAGCAGCGCTGGGACAGGTTCAAGGAAGGGGATTACGGATCTTTGAGCATGTGCGTTTATAAGTGGAAATTACCACACATTGCTAAACATGACCTGGATCGACACACCAAAGTTACCTCTTTGAAACGGAGGTCTCTATGCTGAAGGCATCCACTCAGTCAGCCAATTAATTACTGAGATGCTGATTCGAACTAAACCTCATCGGGACCCAACATGCGAAGCACGTGACTACGCAGTAGTACTGCAACACGATGCCTGAACCTTTTATTATTCTGGACTGCAGCAGTTATGGATTGCTATTATGGCTCGCAGTATAAAGACAGGGTTATTATACTGGTTAGATCCCCATACCCGCCTATGTCAAGGTCGACGGAACATAATCCCCTTTATTGGCATCTTTTGTTTGTCCGCCATTTCATCTCTTATGTTTAATGCGCTTTGGATATATTCGCCATGCTTAATGATCATTCCAAGGCAAGCATTGCCCAAATTGTCTTTTATGCTCCTGCCCTAGCGCTGGCCGTTATCTTGCGCCACCGCCATGGACGTCCTAGAATGCCATGGGTGATTCTCTCCTTATTCTGCATAAGTAAGCGTTTCAATACATGTATCACGATGACAGCATTTCTGATTACTACAGTTCGCATCGCTTGTGGTATCGTTGTGATTCTACACGAGAATAAGCCGCGTGACGTTGGCCTGATTGTTGCATCGTTTATTCTGCTAAACGCTGGAGTTTTCCCTCTTATTGCTGCTACAATTGGCTTTCTTCGAATTGTGTACATCTATAGCAAATGGTCTACCATTGGTCTTTATTGACAGCTTATTAGAACTGCAATGGATATCAAATCCAATTCGAAACTCCGCTCTGCTCTCATATTTACCCGCATCTTGTTTCTAGCTGGAGCTGTCCTCCTTATTGCAGGTGGATCACTAGTTGCGAATTATAAAAACCAGTCTGACATGTCTACTGGCATGAAACTGGTAAAGGCAGGTTATGTAGTCATTGTGGTTTTCATTGCCTGTCTGTTGGGGTTTCAGGCGGTGTTCTCGAGCAGACGCAATGTGCTCTCTCCTTCTAGTCTGACGGTATGATGCCCTTTTGTCTGGTATGCGGAACGATGGAAAATTGACAAGACTGCAATCATAGGTCCTCAAGGGTATACTGGCTGCTATGCCCTTTATCGCCGTCCGTATCACTTACCTGTTCCTTTCGGTATACCATCCGTCTGACGATAGATGGAATGACCTCTCTGGAGCGATCGGTCCGTTCGTGGTGATGGTACTACTTATGGAGTATGTCGTCGTTGGGATTTATATTACTACTGGGTTTCTCATTCCTGTTATTGGGAAGCAGGCGGAGAGGTTTCAACAGGATTCATCCTAGATTGCAGATTGGTATTTGATTGATAAATTAGCACGGTTCCCTGTTGTGTCTCGACGCCTTTAGAAGCGTCCTTGTTAGATATGAGATATACCTTAAACTGCTATGTTTAATGCAACACCTTTCATTCAAGATCAAGATCTTGAATATTCTTGTCGTATTTGGTATCCCTTAGCGTATCCAATCTAAAAAACGTATCCAAAGACAACACAAATTATTTCCGGACATAAACACTCAGCATATCTGTCCCCTTTCCCATTTCATACGTCCGCTCAGGTTTTATGTAAACCTTCCGCGTGAATTGTCCTTCTGAGAGCTTCTCCCTTTCAGCCTCTTCCATATCACTGGTAACCAGGCCATCACCCCCTGTAGATAATAGATTCCAGTGCACCCCGTTCAGGCCCCAAGGTGGACCTGGGAGTTTCGGATCCTTATACATCGGAAACTCAAGGCAGACAAGTAAACCGCCTTTTTCGAGAAGGGACGCCATTCGCGTCGCCCAATCCCGCCGCTGGGATGGATGGAGAGCACAGAGAAACTAAATGATTAGACTTCAGGAATAGGTGTACAAAGGAAGAAACTAACGGTATAATCATATATCAAATCAAACTTCTCTCCGTCACTACATTGACTCTCCCAGCCGTCGGCGAAGAAATCTCCTTCCACAAACTTCACCGTACCAGGCCTTTCTGAAAGATTTCCGACAGATCCAAAATTATGCTCTGTGGGCTCTTTCAATTCAGAAGAAGCATACTTCTCTGCTTCCGCAACAGCCGTCTGCGAGATTTCTAGTCCGTACGCATCGAAACCATGCAGTGCAAGCATGACCACGTCATAACCCCGACCGCAGCCCTGGTGATATTATCAGCCGATAATTTGAATAGAATGTGCTCTAAGATTCATAATACCGGAACAAGAGCCCTTTTCCGTCCGCCATCAGCAGTAAAGGGATAGAAAAGATCCTGGTCTTGCTGGTGGTTCTCTATAATGTCGACCAGGGCCGGAGACGGTATGCCTCGATCCCATAGATTGCTGTTGCCAGTATCCCACAGGCTGGACCAACCTGAGCCATGGTCTTGTATTGGCCTGGTAGTCTGTTAGTTGGTTTACGGTTGTTGTTTGGTAATGATGCCTACCGCTCTTCGAAGTGACTGATTAGACGGCTTTTGGTGCCGGATTCTTGTGCAGGTGTCGACATAATTTAGGATCATGTCTATCAGGTAGGATAGAATATTTGGTGAAGAGAACAAATAGAAAAAAAAGCGAAACCCGATCAGTCCCCGAGAATACCGGGACTGGTGATAGAAATGCACGTGACCGGTGATTGGTATTTTGAATTTTTACCAGGAATTGTTCTGTTATTCGATAGGAATATGCTTATTGGGTAATTTGAATCAATATAAAGGCCTGCTTGACTGGAATATTTAAGGAAACCTGATATACTCGAATCGGAGCTTGTATCTGCCATTGGAGTATTGTAATGGTTTCCTGCTAAGACTCGGGATATTTCGAATGGAATTGAGCGCAGTTTCTAGGCCTCGATGGGATTAGACGTGGAAATCGACATGTGCTATAAAGGAGTTGTTACAAATCCGAAGGAGTAATAGCATTATTATGGAGACTGCAAGACAATTTGACACATAGATCCTGTGTTATAAAATCCTTGTAATAGTTGTACTGCGGAGGCTTCTACAAGTAGCGGCCAATGTAAATATGTTGTCCATGGTGTATATCCAGTACTAATTTGAGAAACTCGAAACTTGGAAAGAGAAATTCATTCGGGGTTTCTTCCGTAAAACCAAGTATTCAGGCATAAGCATTATTTCAAATGTGATTTGGTATACTGCGCGGTAAGGCGAGGGAAGCTATTGGCTAAAAGGTGAGACATGGAACTAAGCATTGCCAAGTGTAACTAGACATTGAATATGCCTTCCCGAAAAGCCAATGACAGCCCTATTATCTATGTACAGGGAGATATCACATTGTGATATCAACTGCATATTGGCTAGCCCTACAGGGAACAATCGCAAACCCCTGTTGCCATGGAATCTCCCAGCGGGTAGAGGACCACTAGTAATCATTGGATTTATATATCATTTTTCTGCCTGCTGGAATATTGTCAATCATAGGTTTTAGTTCTAGCTGTTATATCTTTTGGAGACATATATATCGAGGCCGAATGTTCTCCTCCTTACATTCATTTTGCATTGTAAATAACTCCAATACTACAGAATTGATAAAGCCAAATAACAATGGGCCTCGTTAAGTTACTCCTCAAAGCAATCATCATCCCAATTGTCATACTCCTTGTCATTTCTATTCTTATATTTCTCCTCGTCCGACACCATCGCAAGAGAAAGCGAGATGAAGAGACTCTTCAACACAATTCGTTCCACCCACCTCCTATACAACAATGGGTGCCTCCCAATCAAATGCCGGTCTCGCCTATTCAGAAACCAGACGCTGTCGCCTATCCACCACAATATCAGCAGGCAGCGAGATATTCGTGAATGTACCCATGGTTTTACTTCTTCTACAATGGTAAGTCATAAAGAATATAGGAAGAGGATAAACTATGATATCTTGCTGATTTTCCTTCCCACTTATAGCAACCCCCTCTTTTTATTAAACAGCTAGTGGGGAATAAATGCCTGCTAGTTCACCTGAGCGAGTGTCCTCTTGCCTCAATCGATCCGAATAGTGTCGAGTCCAAGTTCCGTCATCGAGCCTTTCCCGACGATTATAAGTGTTATTTTCCTTCCGTCAATAGTTGGTGTTTTTAATGTCCATAAATTCTTTCATGAACAATGGGAGTCAGTCCCTACAAGTGAATATGCAAAGCCAATGTTCAAGTGCTGTCATTAAAGATTGGAGTTTGATAGTTATGAAGACACGAATTATTAGCCACCTCTTTCCAAATCATCTAGTTTATTTGCATACTATAAACAGACTACCTACTACTTTTGACAGTACCTTCCAATATTTCCACCAAGAGGTAATTACAATACAACGAAAACCCAGGCACGGTCGCTAGCTTGTAGTTACTACTACTAAGTATGAATGGCGATTGACTTGTCACCTAAATACCAATGAACGAGAAGTAGGAATTTGAAAATGAAGCAAAGGTATGTACATGAGAACCAAAATTGACCCCTATTCAACTTCAGCCTTCAGTATGCTCTATGCTTCATTCTCAAGAATTTCTGGCTTCCTCCTCACCATGTATGTGTTGACTATATTTGGGAATATCTACAATTAAAGCCATAAATCCAACCATAGAATTGACCATATTTGATCTTACTTGCTTAATAATAAATCCCACATGATGTCGTAGATGAGTCAAGAAACATGGCAACCCGATTCTAGCCAGCGCCAACATAGGTAGGGCTTGAAATAATCACGTGGCATTCGTTTGTCGGCCGACAGAGAATTGCCACTCTCAAATTCTACGAATACTGGCATGAAGTGCTCATCTTTGCCTTCATTACCTGCTAGATTCTCCTACTTAATGACCATGATATGTATCCGATCGTTCCGATCCCAGAGGGTCACACGGCTGGTTGCGTATCGGCACCGGGGAGAAGATACTTAAGCCGACCTCTCATAGGGATGATGTGGAGTCGGAACCGGAGTTAAGCATTTTTTAGATGATGTTCTAAAAAGCTTTCCATTATTGGACGTCGCTCCTCTCGTGGCGATCCCCAACCTGTAGTTAGCATGTATATCGCCGGGTCCAACCAGCAACCCTCGGTAAGGAGTTTCGGCACCCATGGGGGGATTGACTCAAATTTGGAGACAATATGGAGAGCTCTGCAAAAGATACTGATGATCATTTACTTATACGGTTGTTTTATGTGGCTACCGGTGAATGTCACGCTGAGCGGTTCTCTTTTAAAACATTCCCATCCGGCTTGAAATCTTTTTGAACCTGCTTTCGCTCACTCACCCTTACAGACGCCATCGGTATATTACGGCAAGACTGCAGCCATGATTGCGTCTGAGGAGAGCCAAATCGGGGAGAAACCCCCACTAACTAATCACGAAGATTCGAAGCTATTATTAACTGGAGATGAAGCTCTGGCGAGAGCAAGGGCCAGTCCAAATGATGCATTGCCAATCTCTATCACCTACTCTCTTGATGACAGGGATAACCCTCGAAACTGGCCGAAATGGAGGAAGTGGTATATAACCATTATGGTTAGCATGCTGAACGTTATCACGTATGTTACCCTTCGAATACTTCTGGAAACAGTGTTTATGCTCTAACCTTTTCGCAGGTGTTGGTGTGCTGGTGGCATATCGTCAGGAGCGACTCAGATTTCATCCGAGTTTGGCGTCTCGTCGGAGGTAGTTACTGTATGCCTGTCTATGTATGTTCTCGGGTATGCCGTGGGCCCTGTTTTACTCGCGCCGCTTTCCGAGTACTTTGGCCGTCAGCCCGTCTACGTGATTTCGTGGTTCCTCCTCTGTCTTTTCCAAATGCCTATCGCGCTTGCGCCGAATATCGGAACCGTTATCGTATGCAGACTTATCGCAGGCCTTGCAGGTGGCGCACCATTGACCAACACTGGAGGTACCATAAGTGATCTATGGGAGAGGAACAAGAGCGGAGGACCGATGGCTGTGTACGGTCTCAGCAGCACTTTTGGCCCGCCTATGGCCCTGGTGGTTACCGGTTACATTGCGCTCAATCCAGGGTGGCGAATGATTTTCTGGGTTCTGATGGCTATCACTGGCGGTTTCTGGATTCTACTCATCGTCTCTGTTCCAGAGACCCGACACACGATCATCCTTCAAAGGAAGACGCGTCGCATTTGTAAACAAATGAAGAAGGAAAATCTACGCTCCGCAGAGTCAACGACGGATGCGCATGCTAGTGGCAGAAAGGGCCTTCATGAACTATTTGCTATTACCCTTACTCGGCCCTTCCGCTTTTTGTTCTCCGAACCCATCACAACATTCTCGGCTATTTATAACGGTTTCCTCTATGGATTAGTGTACCTATTCAACGAGGCCTTCCCTCTAGTTTTTGGCCCTGGAAAGGGCCACGGCTTTAACCAGGGCGCCCAGGGTCTCTCTTTCTTGGGAATGGCAATCGGACCGATAATCGCATTCTGCTTCTATCCGCTCCAAGAGCGTTATTACTTACGGAAAGTGGCCGAAAATGACGGCAAGGGAGTCCCCGAGGCTCGAATGTGGATGGCACGTCTCGGGGCGGTCTTTATCCCAGTCAGTCTCTTCTGGTTTGGATGGACCAGCTACCGCAGCGTACACTGGATTGTGCCTATTATTGGGTCGTCCTTCTTCGGTGCTGGTATCTATATCGTCATATTGAGTATTCTCAACTACGTCGTGGATAGTTATCAGACATATTCCGCCTCGGCTCTGGCAGGAGTTATCTTGGTGCGCAATCTGGTCGGAGCAGGATTTCCATTGTTTGCGACCCAGATGTATGAGAAGCTGGATTATGAATGGGCTTCCAGTCTCCTAGGATTTATCGCTATCTTACTCGTGCCGATTCCCTTCGTCTTCTTCTATTTCGGCAAGACCATTAGACTTAGGAGTCCCTGGGCTCGAGAGCATTTCGATCAGAATGAGGATAATCCTCATTGATTTTCTCTTTTGGTCGGCTTAGATACCAGGTGGTTTGATGAAGTTTTCAGCGCGGATACCCAATTGTCCCGTTTGATAGTGTGGGAATTAAAGTTGTTATGAACTGAACGAGCTAGATAGACTGATGATTCTATGTATCAGAAATTTACATCTTATTTCTATTTCACACTTACTTATTTCAGCGCTAGTCCCTTAGATGTCGAGGAACAATTCGACAGACCCAAGACGAGTAAGGTGGATTGCATGGCAGTCTGCGATGAAACATAAGAACTGAAAATAAAATGTTCTGCAGAACCTTCTGCACAAATAACCAAGGATCGCCACAGGGTGTTGTCTCGGTGTTGGCGTTTGCCAGTGGTAGGAGTAGAAGGGGAATAGTGTCACATGGTGGGGGCAGCCTCTACTGTAGATACTTGTTAGCCGCCTGCGAAACTTGACTGCTTCAATTCCCTTCAACACGATTGACTCATCACCTTTTCTGTTTCAAACAGAGTAAAACATGTCAAATAACTCGCAACCCAATAGGGTCCGGCTTCCGCGTAAGGGCCTATCGGATTTAGAACGAAAAATACGCGAGAAACGTCGCGAAAGAAAGATGAACCAGGGGCTTATCGTGTCGGATGAAGAGGAAGAAGACCCAGTAGTAGAACTGGCGGAAGGTGATAATTAATCGTCTGTGTTGCTATACATCGCTTTAATGGATCTAACAGGGGCCACTGTCATTTTTTGGGGTGTCAGCGAACATCATCGGATCGAGCTCCATCCTGGCAACATCGCGATCAAGAAATCCATAGGACTGTTCCTTGGTGAAGCAAATGCACTTCGCGTTGCAGAGATGGCTGGTCTACCGGTCCCGCATGTGTATGGTGCTGGAACTTCGGAGGGCCTCAATTACATACAAATGGACTTCATTCCGGGACAAACTCTTGAACAGACATGGAAAGACATGACAGCCGAACAAAAGGGGGATATTGCTAAGCAGCTGAGGGATATTCTCACAGCAATGCGATCCGTGCCTCCTCCACAGTTAATTGGCTCCTGTGATGGTAGTGGAATTCGAGATACACGTGCATATCACACTTATGACGCTCCAGTCTGCCCTGATGAACGGGCCTTCAACGAGGATCTCATATCTGGACTTAATCCAAAGACACCACCTGCAGTGCGTGATGCATTTGCATTGAAACTGTGCACACACCATCGTATTGTGTTTTCCCACTGTGATTTGGCGCCGAGGAATATCATTGTTCGAGATGGAAGAGTTGTAGCACTGATTGACTGGGCAGATGCTGGATGGTACCCAGAGTACTGGGAATATGTGAAATTCTTCCAGCGCAACTTGCCCGGTGACGATTTTTGGTGCTATGCATCCGAGATCTTTCCTCAGTTATACCCTCATGAACTGGTGGACTATATTGCACTTATGACATGGCAGATGCCCTAGATTATTCAGGATTGATTTTATCGTCTGGAAGATGGCTCCAAGGGCATTCCCAAGGACAACAACAAAATCTTAACTTACAAATCTGACATTTGGGGCTCAAAAGACGGAGAGCGCACCCTTTCTCTTCCCCAGTCAACTATTTCTCATCGTCCTCAGCCTCCAGAATACCCTCTGTCGTCGCATCCGCACCTGTGGCAGACTGGGCATTTGTCAACCAACCATCTTCTGCCAGGCTTTTCAGCACAGTCATAACCCAGCTTTGGCAGTTAAATTCCTCATCGTCGTTCCTCATACGGACAGATTGCGTCTCTTGATGGAGTTCGTTCAGAGTAACAGCTTTGTGGAAATTGCCAATACGAATCAAATTGGGGAACCGTCTAGAAACCAGTGGGTTATAATTCACTGACATTGAAGGTATAGGCCTTAGTCGAACAGACTGCCTCAAAGAAGGATGTTGAGGAACCATCTTTTGCCCGTAGTCTTGTGGCAGAGTTGAACACGACAACACTGACACGATAGTTTTTCTTGTCGGACATAATTGCTGCTCACGAACCGGAGTTATCAAGACTAGTGTATGGCTAAATATTAGATGTGATTTACTATTATTTCCGTTTTACTCACTGTCGCTTTGGGGAGATGCTTGCTGGGGAACGACTAGAGAAAAGATTGGTGTAAGCCTAGACTAACGGTGTAAATTCGATAGCTGCGTAGTGTACCTACGCCGGTCGTTGAGAACTCCTTGTAGTTATAGATTTGTAGCAGATTGCTTTAACTAATCATTCAGTACCAAAACACGAAGCGGTTGGCTAATATAGACAGTTGTATTGTTTAACCCTGAGACAAGGATATATATGCTCATCGCGAAGCCTCCTCCCAAAGCCTACTGCTTAATATGCGGTCCAATATAAGGATCCAAGAAGTCCCTGAAACCCAGCGGAACGCCCTCCTTCCTCAAAATCGAATAGGTAATAGTAGCATGGAAATAGAAGAACGGAATCGAGAAGTTAAACAGCGAGTCCTTCGCATTGAAACTCATCTCAAAATGATTCCCAACCTTGAAATCCGCGTTATCCTCCTCATGGCCGTTAAGTTGCTCCGGTTTGACGCTGTCAAGCAACGCGATGGTCTTCTCGCACCGCTGGATCAGCTTCTCGACGGTGTCCTCGTTGTCCTCCCACATCTCGCTCTCGATGCCTCCCAACCGGAAGAGGGTCTTTTTAGCGATGTTCGAGCACAGCTGTACGTGGAGGGAAAGAGGGCGCATGTCTTCGATAAGCGTCGCCTTCGGGATCTCGGAGGCTTTGTCGCCGTAGTGCGCAATGGCTTTCTCGAGGACACCTTTGATGGTCACCATGCCCTTGCGGAAGAGCGGGACACTGGCGTCGTAGAGGGCGGTGCCGGTCATTGTGAGGAGGAGGTTGGGTTTTTTGGAAGGCGGGCTTGCAGAGGGAAAATTCTTAGCCGTTTAGCTAGTGTTACTGCTGGTTAAACCTAGTCCTGTTTATATTCTACTGGGTAATGTTTCACCGACTCAATTCTAGCAAGTCATGAAACCATTATTAATGCAAACAGCGAATCTTCGAGAGGAATCTGTCTGTCTGACAGAGGGGCAGCGGAGAACTGCTTAGAAATCCAAGGTGGGCTGAGGGGTTGCCGGAGATTGCCCTATGTGTAATTGATGGACGTCTAATCCGCCCCGAGTAGCACGATCTTTGTGGAGAATGAGTAAGATACATGAATTGGCAGTGAATTTAGCTTAGGATAAAGTAGATTTACAAAAGATAAATACTGTTTACAATTGTAAAGGCACCAGGTACTGTATGTAGGCATGTGTGGGTCCTTGTGGCACGTGATACAATGCCAAGGGGAAGTATAAAATCACTTACTACTTAGGTACTTCTGTGTAGTATCTTCGGACAGATCAGAATACATTCAGGGTGGATGTCTAAAATTGGATGACATATACTACACTAGCTAGTTGATCACCTCTCCCAAAGCGGTCCATTCCGCTGGAAAATTAGTCAAAAGCAATCACGACCTTCGTGGCATTATGCCTCTCGAACCTTGCGTACGCTTCCGGTGCATCTTCAATATTGATAACATCGCTCACAATAAACCCAGGCCGCGCCTTGCCCGAAGCCACAAGATGCACAAGGTCTGGAGCAAGACCAACTGGCTTCGATGGTCCAGCTCCCCATGTAAATTCGCCGAAAAAGAAATCTGAAAGCGAGAAGTTGAAGTGAACATTGACGCTAGCTGCGCGTGGTGCAGTCTCTGTATTATTAGATTCCGGATTGTAAACACCCACAGTACCCATACCGCCTCCTGTCGATGTGACGGCTAGCATATTACGGATGATGACGTCCGACTGGACGGTCAAGTTCCGGTTTACCTGCTCGTATCCGACGGCATCCACGCTACGGGCAACGCCGTTGGGCTCATGCTTTAGTATTTGATCCACGGGGTCGGCGTCTCGGAAATTGATTGGGATGGATCCGATGGACTCGGCGAGTCTCAGTCGCTCGGGGACGTAGTCTACGCTGTAGACTGTTGATGCACCTCGCAGTATGGCCGAGTACGCCGCCATCAGTCCGACAGGTCCAGCGCCGAAGACTGCCACAGTGTCACCAGCTTCAAACCCAGCATAGTCGAGAGATGTCCAGCCCGTGCCAAAGATATCAGACAACATGACGTAGTCATTAATGAGAGAAACAGACTCATTAGTTGTGGAATTTGTATAATTTAGAGAGGGTACGGGGATCAGGCCATTGTCTGCGAAAGGCACACGCAGGTATTCGGCTGTGGTACATTATGTGAGCTTAGAAATGGCTGGAGACAAAGGAGTTTCTTACCCTGTGTGCCACCTAGGTCACCACCATTACCGTAACCTGCGTACATTTGTGTTGTGAGACCGGTGAGAAGGTGACCCTCATCAACAGTGAATGGGACAATGACCGGATCCCCGACACTGAGATGGTTGACGCCGGAACCGACTTCAGTGATGTAACCAACTCCTTCATGGCCAAGGCCATAGGGTGCTGGCTCACCCTGATTGGTTCCTCGATAGACATGAAGGTCGGACCCGCAAATGGCTGCCCTGGACATTTGCACAATCGCATCGGTTTGGTTGATAATAGTTGGTTTTGGCAGATCAACAACCCCTACACTGTATGGGTTTCCTTGCCAAACCACCGCACGCATTGTTTCGTTCTGGATGGTGGTGTTTACAAGTGACATGTTGAAGAAAGCAGTGATTGCAGTAATTGGTAAATAAGGAATAGGTCGTAACAAAGTATGTCAGAGGACCCTGTTGGAATGGCATTATTTATAGTCAGATATTCACTTTTTCAGCTTTTGATTATTGTTGCTTGTTAAATCACTGGTTTTGCTAAAATACCTTTTGACACGCACTTCGCAGTCCATGATAGCCGTGTGGCTAACCATAGTGGAGCAGACAAAAGTCATTTCCCAGCGGAGAACATTCCATAGTTGCAATCATCACTGCTATGAAGAACGCATAATATGTCTTGGCTCAAGCCAGCAATATTAAGAGTGAGGCGATGGATTTTCGTGTCAGCATATGCAGTATCACATTGTAGCCCATGACCGCAAATTGCCGACTAGGCGACTAGGTTAACCGCATGATCCTTTCATCCAACTCGATTTCAATGTATTTTCGAAGCATCATGCACCCCATGTAGGTACGCTTCCCAAAGCCAAAGCCACGCTTCGGGTCGATCATCTGCAGCAGGCTTATGCCGAGAGCTCCTAATAGTTGTAAACCCGGAGAATAATGTCAGATTCCCGGAATTGTTGCCAAGTACCCCAATGTGAAACTAGTAGAGAGAGTTTCCTGGCATATTCCTTCAGTCATTCCAAATACAGTGGCCTTGGCTCTAGAAGACCTAGAAGACTGCAAATAAAATGCGGAAGGCGGAGAAGCAGCTCCATGTACAGTACTTTCGACCTTCTTATAGCCAAGGCCTGCTTACTGCGGGTCTTTATGGCATCGATGTCAGCTGCTTACTCTTGTCCTTTGAGTCTGTCCCTTGAGTCAAGGGTACACCAGGCACCTTCGACAGAATCCCTTGAGATAGTTAGAGATTTAGTAACTCGAGTTATACGATAGCTGTTCCAAATGGCATTTATGACCCCTGTTGTAGACTTGTCCCGGACATCAAGATAGCGATATCAAATTGGATGGGGAACTGCGATGATTCTGGCATTGAAATGCGGATGAATGCACGTCCGAGTTGAAACCGGACCGTGGATCGGTACCCAGACTTTCCCCACAGACTAACCTGATCGAGTTAGCGACGTAAGCATCTTGCATTATCTCCGAAGATGACATAATACCCGAATTGATATATGGATTCCTCAGCAAGTCACATTCTATATTCACCTCGAGCACTTTCTGGCTGCCATTACAAGCTAGCATTCTGACAGCACTCTTCTATCTTACCCCTAGAAGCTACATACGGAATGAATGTACCTGCATCCGAGTCGAGCTCTATCCCATTAGGCCTCATGCGTCAACAAGTTGGCAATTGGACACCTGAGGATGATTGGACAGGAGTGACAGACCCGAAGGAACGAAGGAAGCTGCAGAATCGGTTAAATCAACGAGCTTACCGTATGTATATTGCCCCGAGGCACCACCCGACCATCTACATTAACTATTATATTAGGCCAAAGACGGCAAGACAAGGCAGTGGAGTCAAAGAATCGATCGCCCCCCTCTTCCGAGTCACCATCAAGTTTAGTCCCATCTGGCCACTCAAATGTTCATCCAGCTGAAAGTGTGGGAGAAATAAAATGCTCCAATGCCCCACCACATGCCGGTTTATACCGAGAGTGGTTCGAGATAGCAATCCATTATAGTTTCATGATTGGTTCTCCCAAAACGGACCATTTGATTAGTCTCACTCGACTAAACGTACATAAAGCAATCAATGATAATCTCGAAGCCATTGGGATGACACCTGAATGGACGTGCGATGATGATGCCCTCTCCATCTATAACGCTGCGCCGCCCAGTTTTATAGAATCTCGGATTCCAGCTAGCTTACAGCCGACCCTTATCCAAAGAGCCATTCCCCATCATCCATGGCTGGACTTTTTTCCATTCCCACGCATGCGTGATCTCTTGATCATTGCTGGTGATTCTTTTGACGATGATGACTTATGTCATGATCTCATGGCATTTTGGGATACACGGAACACGGGTGCAACTCTAATTGTATGGGGTCCGGCAAGTGATCCGACCAACTGGGAAGTCACTGAGGGATTTGCCAGGAAGTGGAGTTGGCTACTTAGAGACTCTCCTGAGTTGTTGGCTTCGAGTAACTCGTGGAGGAGGAGGAGAGGAGAGAGGCCTTTGGTATGGAGAGATCTTCTTGGTCCACGGGAACAGTGACAATAGATGCATGGCTATTCGGATTCTGTTACCCAATACGGTGGACGGTAACAGAAATTTCTTGAGAGGGGAAAAGGTACAGCTCTTCATATTCAACGATAAATGACATTCCTCACGCAAATAATCCAAGAGAAGGGGGTGCTGATTTCATCTGGTCTTCTTGCATTTCTTGAATCAGCGCATTTCCAACATAATCTTCGAGGTCTAAATCCAAGTAACCGTTTGATGCCCATTTTCTTCCTGAGACAAAGAGGGAATGCCCATTGATACTTGTATCACTCAGGATCCTTAGAAGACACTGAGCAGCATCGCTAGCTTCCGCAAATTTCACCCCGACACTGGCAACATGGGCAAAGGCATCATCTGATAAAATCCCCGTTTTTACATACCTTGCGTCTCGTCAGTGGCCATAAATGTCGGTACTGACGATGTGAGAACTTACCAAGGTGAAATCAGGTTCACTCGACTACCGTAGTAGAAAGCTGTTCTCCTCAGCGAATGCATAATTCCGCGCATGGCCCATTTACTTGCACAATACTGAGGTGTTCGCGGGCAATCTAGGAAAGCTGCGCCCGAACCGATCAAGACCAAACACGTATCCTCTTGCTCAGATGACGCTTTTTGAAGGTTTTGTCGCATAAAATAATGGGTGGCCAGTTTCGTCGTAAACAAGGATCCTCTAATGTTGACGTCGATAATGGTCAAGTTCGGCTCTGTCGGTTCTTTATTATCGCCGGAATACAAGAAGACTTCATCTGGCCCATGGATACCTGCGTTGGCAACGACATAGGATATTCTTCCTGATGGGGAAAAGGAGGCTGCCTCCCGAAAAAGTCGAACCTGGTCGTTCCAATTGGCCACATCACATGGGATAAACTTGGTACTTCAGAACATTCGTTTAGTGTTTCATCATTTGGATATGAATTGGGCAAACTCACTATCCATGAAGTTCCTTTTCTAACATGCTTCCTTTCTCCATGTTCGGGTCGTCAATGCAAACGTAGGCTCTAGATTTCGTATTAGCCGATGGCTCTATATTTAATACCGAGGAAATTGCCTGTCTTATACCCTGCGGAGACCAGGGCGCGAACATAAGCCTCTCCAAGCCCACTAGCGCCTGTCGCATCATCAGTATCAATCAGTGTTATGTTACCTAGGAAGCGTTTATAATAGTACCTTACCTCCAGTCACAATTGCGGTCTTTCCTTTGAGTCTTTCGGTTTTGAAGGGACCGTTGCAATCTACAGGACCAGCATGTTTATAGCCTTGCATGATGGACAATGGAATAGATAGGCTCAACCCGGTAAAATATATATATATATAATGTCGAAGTATGGGAGGAACGTCTCGTGGTCAGGAATAGGCCAAGTCTATATATTTTCTTGCTCTAGGAGTAGACGGTATATGCCGGGGTTAAGCATGGCACTAATGCAAGACGCTTATCCTGGACCAAGGGTCTTGGGTTCCACAAAGGAGATATAATCCACCCATTGCTGCCCTGCTAATTCAAGTGGCCACTGTACAGCACCTGTCATGCACTGTTGGGACCGAGTCCCGAGTCAAAGATTATAGCGGGTTGGCCTTGGTGTCGCCGGGTACAGTTGGCGCAAAGAGAAGTCACTCCAACTCCCTCCGAAGAAATCCCGGTTGTTGATAGTGACGATTGTTGTGGAATCTATTTCCAGGCATGTCGAGTAGAAAACTAATAGAATGTTTATAGTACGATTGGCTAATTTCTTACTGGTGGTCAATTAAATGCTGTATTCCAAGTTTGGACAATAACATTGTTTTCCTGGGTGTCATAATAAGTACCTAGGTATCCTTAATAGTTGGTTACTTCGAATAGTAGAAGGGTATAGCAGTTGTGCGAGCTCTAATACTGCTAGTAATACTGGGTCCTCATAATGCAACTCGGTTGATTGAGGGCTTCGACCTATGAAGAATGAAAACGGACAAGTCGCTTGCTAATAAAGGGGTTGTTGGTAACATGGATTTAATTGCCAGTAAGATGTTGTGTCGAAGGTCATTTGGGCTGTTTAGAGGAAGAATCTCCGTGCTTGTTTAATAAGTTTTTGGCTGTATATACAACGCTTCACCGCTTGGCAGAATAACAGGACAATATATGCATTACTCGGACCTTGTGGAAGACCTTCCCATATTTATTGTTGATCTTCAACCCAAAGTATATGCTACTTAATCTAGTAATCTTCAAACTGTTCCCCCCTGGCTATCCAACTGTCTGTGTATCTTCAACATCCAATTTTCTCTCGCCATGTCTCTCTTCCTCTCTCGGGGATTTCCTCTCGGGGATCAGCAGCTTCGGCGACGATGACTAAGATGACATCGCTGAATATAAATCTGGGGCAACACCTCCCCTCGCTTTGACTGCTTGTCCTCAATCAATTCATTCCTCCGCAAGTCTACCCATATATATATACATACGTATATACCTCCCTTCACCATGTGCAAGAAAGCTAGTTGCTCTACCTGCAGTATGTGGATTCCCCTCCAGTACCTCGCTAGGAATTTAAACTAACCACAAACAGATAAATCGACCTGGTGGGGTTGCGGAAACCACATTCCCTCTGTCATGGACGAAATCCCCGAGGATCAGCGTTGCACCTGTACGCCCCAGGTCGATGTCGAGGGCAAGAAGTACCCTCCAAAGGCTGCCAACGCTCCTTGACTATCCGTTTGTGCGATTATGTGATGGTGTTTGGCGGGGGATTGATGAGTTATGAGTGCAAAGACATGGGTCTATATGCATACAGCTGTTACAATGGAACTATGATGATGATATAATGAGATGCGGCTACTAAGAATATTATTTTCTCAATTGTCTCTTGGACCCTGATAGGATGGCATCCTGCGATACTACTCGGATAGCACTGAATGGAAGCATCCTGCTCCATGAGAGCCGCGGTGCTTGCGTGTTACCTGCCGGGGAATGTTCTTCACTTTCCCATCCCTGACTGGGATTGAAGACAGGCTTCTTGCGTATGTCGCCACGGAATGTGCTATAGCCTGAGAGTTAATTAAGAATGCCTTGTGGTTGAGGTTGTCCATAGTATCTCCCACTGCATGGTAATTGGCATCGTATGCAACACCCGCCTTGCCACCGAACAACTTAGCTTCTTCTTCGGTCTTGATTCCCTCCGCTCCCGTGAAAAGGCCGCCTGCCGGGATACCCCTGTCGGTGAAGCCAACGTAATCGGATCGTCCGTCAAATGCAGTAGGGACAGAAGCCAAACCGCGAGAAGCGAAGTACTTCTCGAACATGTGCTCAATCTCATCTGACCCCGCCGGTCCTGTTTGGTTGAATGAGGAGCCATCGCCATCATAGACAAAGAGAGCGTAGTTAGGGGACGCGACCATGTCGAAGTTCAGGTAGAGCCTTATTTTGGCAAGCTCATCGTCGCTCAGGCTGGATACATAGAACTCGCTGCCGAGAAGACCGAATTCTTCAGCTGTCCAGAAGAGGAAACGCACCGCATTTTTAACACGGAATTTTGTGAGCGCTTTGGCAATGACCAGGTTGCTGATGATTCCTGATCCATCATCGTTGATTCCTGGACCGGCCTCCACAGAGTCTGTGTGGCCTCCTAGCGAGACCACGTTTTTCTGATCTCCACCTTTTGTCTGCGCGATAACGTTATAGGTGGTCCGGTTTTCCATCTGGCTATTGATGTACAAGTGGGCGTTTACGGTACCCCCTTCCATTTGCTGAACCAAACTCTGTCCATCGGCAAGGCTAATGCCCACAACAGGGGCGTAAGGTCCCAGTTCACTCGATGGCGCACCAAGTGTTCCACTAAGAGATCCTTCCACATTGTTGTACACAATGGCGGCCGCAGCACCAGCATTTCCAGCCCTAGCCGATTTATCACCAAACGAGCAGTCACCCCGTCGAATTACGGCAATCTTCCCTGTCACATCTGCAGGAAAGTCGGATTCTTCGCATCCAAGATTGGCTACGAGTACAAGGGGGGCTGTGGTGTCCACACTTGGGCTGTAAGTCATGGATAAAGCCTCAACCTCGTCACCATTGACAGTCAAGTTCTGGTCCGTCTTGGTCCAGGTATGAACTTGAGGCTGTTTGTAGACATGGTAATAGCCCGTCTTTTTCAGCTCGTGGTAAAGATAGTTGACGGTGTCCATGTGGGCAGGACCCCCAAAAACGCGGTTGCGTTCAGGATACGCATAGGCGAGGTCTTGCAAATGCTGAGTGCCATGCAACAGATCATGCAAGTTGACCCTAGACGATAGTGCTTGCTGGTATTGTTAACGGTAAAGACCAACAATATTCATGGTAGCCACGGAGGACTTACGGGGGAGACAAGAGGCTTCCACCAAGGGAAATTGGCAGCCGCTAAAGAAGCGAAGGACGTAAGATACAGCAACTTCATGGCGCTGGCACCTTGTAAGAATACTAGTAGCAGTTGTCCACTATTTCATGAAAATGCCAGTCGAGAGACTCATATTTATACACGCAATTGCCCAGTCTTTACTCACACCCTCCTCCTGACAACCCCTCCTTTCAACAACACGCTAGAGGGCTATGTTTGCCAATTTCCAAGTGGTCTAGCAATCAGCCATGATAAGTGGAAGTTTGCGAATTCGGTCACACCGCTTGAAGTTACATTGCTAACGGTAGGGACAGCATCTTGGCGAGGGTATAACAGAACTTGGCACTTGGCGAAGATAAAGAATGGCGGAATAAATGAAGAATAAAGTAGGAGAAAAGAATGACGACCGAGGATAAACGAGAGTATCCTGGAGAATGAATACGGGGAAGACAAGACGAAGAGTTCTAGATGAAGTTTAAGATATTAGCCAAGTCACGCCCCTCCTCACGTTTCCAGCCACTTCCCCTCTTCTTTTCTTCTTCTTGCTTCTTCTCCTCTCCCGCTTCTCCTCTTTCTTCAATATGACCCCAGACGACTATTATAATCTAGGCTCCTTTCACCGTCCAATAAGCACTACTAGTCAGGATGCCCAGACCTGGTTTGATCGGGGTCTTGTTTGGTGTTACGCCTTCAACCATGAGGAATCCGCCAAATGTTTTGAGCAGGCCATTGCCATCGACCCCAAATGCGCTATGGCATATTGGGGCCTGGCATACACTCTTGGTCCCAATTATAATAAGCCATGGGATGTTTTCGATAATCATGAGCGGCAATTGACTCTCAACCGGACTAGTCGCGCCGCTACAGAAGCTAGAAGCTGCGCCTCCTCCACAACCCCGGTCGAGTCTGCACTTATCAGTACGCTCCAGTACCGTTGTCCCCAATCACTGGAAAGTCAAGATTGGCCGGCATTGAGCGAGAAATATGTCGATGCAATGCGCTCAGTGTATCGGAGATTTCCGGATGATCTGGATGTCGCAACCTTGTATGCTGATGCATTAATGAATATTACCCCATGGGACTTATGGGATATACGCACCGGTCAGCCGGCCCCAAACTCCCACACATTGGAAGCGAAGGGTGTTCTCGATCGTGCTCTGAAGCAAGATTCTGCCTATACTCATCCTGGTTTGCTACATCTGTATATCCACCTAATGGAAATGTCTAGCGCGCCCGAATTAGCTCTTCGCGTAGCAGATTACCTTCGTGGCCTTGTACCTGATGCAGGACATCTCAATCACATGCCAACGCATCTCGATGTACTGTGTGGTGATTACCGTCGCGCAATTGCATCGAATTCAGACGCGATTCGTGCCGATGAGAAATTCCTGGCTCGAGCTGGTCCCTTGAACTTTTATACTCTTTATCGTTCCCATAATTTTCATTTTCGGATATATGCGGCCATGTTTGCTGGGCAATCGATGGTTACCCTGGATACGGTGGCGCAGTTAGAGGCATCTATCCCTGAAGAGTTATTGCGTGTCGAGTCTCCTCCCATGGCCGACTGGCTAGAGGGGTTCCTGGGAATGCGAATGCATGCACTGATCCGATTTGGTCTATGGGATAAGATTCTTGATCTCCCACTCCCGCAAGATACAAATCTATATTGCGTCACAACGGCAATGGTCCATTATGCCAAGGGCATAGCACTGGCTTCCCTAAGCCGGGTTGACGAAGCCTATCAAGAAAGAAGCTTTTTTATAGACGCCGTAAAACATGTTCCGTCCTCGCGAACGGTATTCAATAACAAATGTATTGATGTTCTGAAAATCGCGCATGCCATGCTGGATGGGGAACTCGAATATCGACGCGGAAATGTGAACCTGGCATTCGAACACCTGCGCCGAGCTATTAAGCTCGACGATGGACTTCCTTATGATGAACCATGGGGCTGGATACAACCAGTCCGGCATGCGTATGGTGCACTTCTCCTTGAACAGGGTGCAGTGGAAGATGCAGCGGCTGTATATAAGGCGGATCTGGGCCTTGACAGTACTCTTCCCCGTCCCCTTCAGCATCCGAATAATGTATGGGCTCTCCATGGGTATCACGAGTGTCTGACAAAACTCGGGCGCACGGCTGAGGCCTGCATTATTGAGAAGCAGTTGAGACTAGCTCTTGCGACTGCCGATGTCCCTATTGAATCTTCTTGCTTTTGTCGACTGAAGGCTTCTGGTGCCACCAGAGATGTATGTTGCGCGGAAGCCTGAATCACTAGTCTGACTTTTATTTAGATGACATGATTATAGCGAGGCAACATCCAGATAGTAAACAATCTATAGGATATTTCGGCGTTCTGCTGATTCTCTTGCCTAGTAATCCCCCATTCTTGCATTTGTTATTATCCCTAGACTTTTGACTCTTTGGGAAAGGCAGGACTTTCAGCAGATACCACCTTGGCTTTTCTATCTGAACGGCAAGACTGAACGCAATTAAATTGGAAGTCTGCACCATATGCTCAATGTATGTTCCAATACATGTTCAGGCACATTCAACTCTACATCGCTAAGCCAAGAAACTCGACCATATATCGAGAGCATTCCCCGGGTTATTAATTTTACTTCTTCGGGTAAAAAGTTCCAGGGCTATAGTGCAATCTTTCGAATTGGAATCCCCGCAAAGATTGCCATATTGTGGCTAGGAAAGGCAAATTGATCAATACCTTAGTACAAAATGATTGGCTTGCCTGATGAGAGCGGGTTCCTGGCTTAGTCCCGTGGACAAGGGGATTCGATTGAATACGGATACCTACTCGGAGCAAAGTAAGGAATTGGGCTACAATCATATTCCATCAGTAAAAGGAACAGTCATTCAGGGGATTATAGGTTTAAGAAACTCACATGATCTGGCCAAGAGTGAAGGATACTTACCCCATACTTTCTTCTCTCCTTCCCTCTCTCCTTTCTCCTCTTCCCTTTCCTCTTTCCAGCAATATTCATCACCAACTGTATCACCATCCGATTATTGTGACTAGAACCCATATGACGGTCGAGAAAACCGTCTCCACTAAGAAGGTGACAGCGACAACGTGCAAAATGAAGCATCTCTCACTACTCGTTCGTAATCCGCCGCTACTGCTGAAAAAAGCTGGACAAATCCTTCGGCATAAAGAGATACTGGATTATTTAATTCATAAGTGATCCCTCGGTTTCCATTTATGCCGATAGCAGTGGCCTTCATAAGCTGCTAATGCTGCTTTGGAATTGATGCCTGTCCCTGTGTTTGGTTTCCAAAAATGGTTGTCAAGTCCAAACTTCCGCTCCCACGATACTTTGGGGGCACAGGATGCGGTTGAACGATCGACATCGCTTGCAGCCAATTCTTACCTTGTGCAACACGCGATTGGGGCCGTTCCCCACGCCGGGCCACATAGTCTCCTGCTAGTGACATAATGCTGTCCTGTGTTTCGGATCTTTCCGTCGACACAACCACGACAGTTAAAATTTTCCTTCTCCATCTCCACCCCACAGAAAGCCACCCCTCTGGGCTTTTGTGTTTTTTTTACTCTTTTCTCTTTCTTCTTCCTCCCTAAACCTCGACCGGATCATCCCAGCCCCTTTCGCCCTTGGACTCTGCCCGCTGCGCTTTTTCCTGCGTCTGAGATGCTACTACTATAGGAGCCTCCAAATTCAGTACCCCAAAAGCAGCCTTCCAACAAGTGACGCAAGGTCCTTACTCCCAAATTGCTCTGCGTAGGGTTAGCGGTATATATACCCCAAAAAAGACGTCCAACCCTTGATCGCTGGTCAAAAAGCAAGAGCCCTTATGCACTAAGCCCATCCTTTACCTATCCTCGGTTTATGCCCTCTTGCCCGTGCCATCAGCAGCTCGAAGTATATGCCCTCCGGTAACCAATCGCCCCATCCTTCCTCGCCAATCCAGAAGTAGAAAACCATGGCATTCTCCCCGATGCGATCAAAGAGTGCCGACGAACAGGAGCTCGCGCGCCTCGGCAAAAAAGCAGTTCTCAAGCGACGTTTTGGGTTCTGGTCCCTGTTCGGGTTCGCCGTCTGCGAGCTAATCACCTGGGAGACCGTCCTGGCTCTATTCAACCAGGGTTTCACTAATGGCGGTCCTGGGGGCCTGGTGTATGGCTTCATCATAGCGTGGAGTTCAACGCTGTCGGTTTACACTGTGATATCAGAACTGGCTTCTCTAGCACCCATCGCCTCAGGCCAGTATTATTGGACCTATATGCTCTGTCCGGAAAGCTCCCGAGTATTCATGAGCTACATCATTGGCTGGTTAACAACGCTCGCTTGGATTGCGACTGTGACAACCGAGTCTCTGTTTGCCGGCACTATGCTCCAAGGTATTCTGATTCTCGACTATGAGAACTATAAGCCGCAGAACTGGCAGGGAACGCTTCTGACCTGGGCTGTGATCGCTGCGTGTGTGTTTATCAATGCCGTCATTCCAGGGGCGTTGCCGCGGATTGAGATTGGGACAGTTATTTTCCACATTTCTGGCTTCATTGCCATTGTGGCTGTTTTATGGTCTTGCGGTCAACACAATACGCCGAGTTTCGTGTTTACCACTAGCCTGAACGAAGGGGGCTGGCCAACACAGGGCCTGTCATACTGCGTTGGGTTCTTAGGAAATGTTGCAACGTTTGTAGGCGCCGATGCTAGTGTCCACTTGGCAGAAGAGGTTTCCAATGCAAGCTTGACCATTCCTCGGGTCATTACAGGAAGTATGATCCTGAACGGGATGGTCGGGTTTGTCATGATGGTGACCTTGTTGTTCTCCCTTACGGATGTACAACAAGTTCTGAACACGAAGACGGACTTTCCGCATATCGAGATATTTAATGGTAAGGCCCGCATATATCTGATGTATCCCCATGGGCATCCGGAAAGCCTGCCGTTTAATCAATCAGTCGCTAATGGAAGCAGAAAGCGTCAAAAACAAGGCCGGGGCAACAGTCATGTCCGTAATCGTGTTGATCCTTACCTGGGCATGTGCACTTGGTATCATGACCTCTGCCTCGCGAATGACCTGGGCTTTTGCTCGTGATGTTGGCCTGCCATTTTCCTCCATCATCAAGAAAGTCACCCACCACTCTCGAGCGCCTGTAATTGCCATCGGTGTCGTAACCGGCTGTGCCTGCGCGTTGACGTTGATTTACATCGGTTCGCCTGTAGCCTTCAACGACGTCATCTCGTTGACCATCACCGGATTTTATGGATCCTACTTAGTCCCCGCAGCTCTCCTCCTCTACCGCCGCATTAAGGGCGAGATCCTCCCTCACAAAGCAATGCTAGAAGGCGAAGAACCCAACAACAATTTCCTCAATTTAAGCCCAGAACCCCCCATCGTTGCAAGTGAACTCGAACCGAAACTCGAAGGCTCCCTCCCGGAACCAGCTAAAGACCAAGAACTCTCCTCGGAAACCCAACTCGTCGCATACGTCCCATCCCAACTCTTCTGGGGTCCCTGGCATATCCCCGGTATCTGGGGTATCATAAACAACGCGTACGCGTGTATCTACATGATTTTTGTCATCTTCTGGAGTGTTTGGCCGCCGCAGACTCCTGTTGATCCGGCTTCGATGAACTACAGTGTTCTAGTCACGGGCGGTGTCATTCTGTTCAGTATCTTTTGGTATTATGTTCGTGGAAAAAGAGAGTACCGCGGCCCGCTGCTTGAACGTTCTCCTAGTGCTATGAGAGGTGCTGCTCCCAGGGAAACGGTTGCCGTTGTCAATATATAGCCTAGTGCTTATAGGCTTTACCCTCATTGGAGGGAACTTTTGTAGATATGATTGAGAGATAGTTGCAAATTGACAGTAGAACGTGTGAAGATATGTAGGCAGCTATTTTCCCAGTCTGCCAATGAACTATAGATGAGAGTCCATTCCATGTACATACTTACGAAAATTAATTTCTATTGGGTCAGTTCATAAACGACAGTTGTATGGTTATCATGAACTACAAAAACTGATCAAACAGATGCTAATATTAACGCTGAACTATAACTGCTAAAATATGTCTAAATGCCCCGATCCCTTCCATAACCAAAACTCCTGCTCCCTTCATAATGCTAAGGCACGTATGCAATAAATATAACATAACCGATGATCGGAGAACATAGCTCGCAAATAAACAAGACGGCGACGGTATGCTGACAAAACTTGTAAGCCAGTCTATGGCTTCTTCCAGCATTGTCAAAGCACAGGACAAACGCTATAGATGGCACAGGCGGGTATTATCATTATAAATGTCGACCTCTGATGCAGAAATCAATCCTTTTTCTTCGGAGTGTACTTATACCGCCGCCAATTGTCCTTGACCCACCATCCAGCAACATGAGCGGCATCGGTAATCCACTGCACCACTGGTTCATGATCGTCACCATAGTGTCTCCTTATGGCTCTCGCCAGGCTTCGTGGATCGAACTCCAGAATCGGTTCTGATTCGTTCGGGTCTCTTTCCAAGTCTGTGAATCTCCATTCCATGTCATCTATCAAGGGGATGACCAGCCGATACGGCTTTGCTGCGGACCGGAGGGCGAGCCATGTCCCACCAGTGTTCATTACGGTGAATTGCCAGTCTTCCTTCTCCTCCGTCTCTTTGATTATTGGTCGGACCATTGACTGGCCTTCGTACAGTGGGAGGAGTTCCTTGATGGCTCGAGTGGCTTCCTTGCTTAGCGACGAGGACTCAATAAGTAAGTCTAGCACGGTCGGAACGATCTGGTTGGATAAGACAGGGGAGTCTACTTCAACTTGAGGTAGTTGTGGATGAGAGAAGACCATGGGTATATGGAAGCTTCCGATATTTGGATTGTCATATGGTGTGATGCTGCCGTCATTTGGAAGTGAAATGCCACTAGTTGGTATGTTAGTCAGATATACAGGCCCTAATTTCCGGAGAGACTTACTGATCACCTGCCATGATAAGCAGGGTCTCGTTCGCAACTCCCGCATCCTCAAGCATCTTAAGAATATCCCCTAGCCATTTGTCGACGAAGCCAATCGAGTTAAGGTATCGGTTTACCTGTCGATTTACACCGAACCATTTATAGTAGTCGAGTAGGTCCACGTATTTACCGCCCGGGATGGCCCAGGGGTGGTGAGTGGTACCCGTTAGGTGGGTGATAAAGAGTCTCTTATGGTCGCGCTCAGCAGCTTGGATGGCATCCCAGAGATACTCTCGTAATTCAGTGTCAGGGTAGCCATAATAGTTGATCTCCTTCGATTTGGGTGGATAGTGTTTCGAATGTCGGTCTCGGAGCGTTTCCTTGGTCGTCACGTTTTTGAAGCCCATGGCGCGCGTAAGCAGTCTCTGGTTATCGTAGCCATCGGTCACAGACTGCATCCACATCGACCGCCATGGCCAGGCTTTATAGTCGTCCGTTTTGTTCGAGATGCCGGGTTGTCGGTTAAGCACATCCAAAATATGAGGTAGACATGGCTGGTAGATATGGTATTTGTACTCGCGGTTAAAATCGGCTGCCAATGGATTCACACCACAGACAGACCCCACAACGCTCTTTAGGGTGTAAGTTCCAACAGTAAAGGCGTTCGACGCACTTATGCCGCCATAAGACGGCTTCTGATCCTCCTGTGGGTCCAAACCGGTAGCGGTTCCAGTTAACCGCCTAGCCGTCCGAGTTAAATTCGCTAGGTTATTTTGGATGCGCTTCGGTATTCGACGGTTTTTGTATGACTTTGCGATACGATCGTACATGAACGTGCCGGTGCGAACAGGGAAAACATCGCCTCGAGTACTTTCCAATTTTATCAATATAACGTGCTTGATGTTCATACTCCCGTTACGAAGAGCCTCTTGCAAAGGATCGATGATATCGAGGTTGAGGTTTGATATGTGCAGTGGGTCCTGAGAGGCGTTATAATGGAGATGTCCATGACCGTCAGGAGACCAGTCTTCAAAGCCCTTCATCTTCTGACGAGGTAGGAAATCGAAAAACGGAGGGTGATCAAGAGCTGTGTGGTAAGAAAGATAACTATAATCACCTTCCAAGCCGGTGAGATCGACTGGACCTGACCGGGAGCCTCCAAACGCTACAAACGGCGAAAGCGGTAGAGTACAAGAGAGGAATGCATATGCCGGGTCTGGCGGCCGAATCAACCGGAGCAGCACAACCAAGAAAATTGGGCACAGTACCACCAATCGCTTCACTAGCGGAATCATACCGGCCTTGCTCTTTGGTCCATTATTTGGCCCATCGTTGGTTTCGTCCAGTAGAAACAACGAGCCCTCTTCCTCACCTAAGTCATCATCGTAGTCCTCGAATGGAATTGGACCATATGCTTCCGAATTAGGAACCGGTTGCCTTCTGAAACAGCATAACGCAGGTCGCAAAGATGACCCCAAAATCTCTAGAACGTAACCCATGCCATTGTCAATGTATGAAGCCAGGAACCACGATATTGTCAGGATAAAGCATTCCACGAATAGGAAACCCGCTAACCCGGTGAGTATAGTGCGAATCGCTGCAGCGTCACGATGAAAATAATGGACTCTTCGCCAATGAATTTCCGCGCCGGTCGCCACGAAAAAGGATGTATTTGCTGAGGCCATGCCGGAGATCGGCAGGCTATACGAATGTGTTAGATGTCACAGTCTGTGGACAAAAAGGTTTCGACAACATACCTCAACGCAATCGCAGCAACGGTGGTTGAAATCTGGATCCATCTCCGCCGGAAATTTTGAGCCAGAACCCTTGCGAATATAATTACCAGAGCATCCTGTATGAAGAATGTTGCACCCCAGATAAGGAATTTGTCAGGCGTCAACGAGTGCCTGTGGGCAAAGAGATGGACGACCTTGGCAATACATAATGCAAGAAAGGTGACTGTGAAACAATATCGCTGAAGCCCCACCTGGAATTTGCCGAAGCGCTGACCATAACCAGCATACTTGATGAAAGTTCTGAATGTCTGGGGAGCCAGGCTAATCCTGTCGGAGAGCTTCATTTCATCCCAGCAAGTGGAAGCAAGCTACCACGCGGGCAATGGAACAAGCATATGGGGCATGTGACACAAACAAAGAGTCAGTCGTCAATTCCAACCGCCCTAACAAGGCCAGAAAAACACACACACACAGAGGTGGTTGAATTGAGGAATAGAGGAGAGTGTGGAGGGACAATACAGCGAAGTATAGATGATTTGGGGACTTGTAAGAAGTATGATGAGGCTCTCCTGGGTCAGCCTAAGCATTGCGAAAAAGATCAAGATGCCAAGGCGGTGACGAATGTTGGTCCCTTCCTCCTGACTTTTATTGGTCAGTGGTGATTCCTTTTCCCGTGCAAAGAAACGTGATACATGCCAAGCCTCTATACCATTGGTGAGTCTGTGTGGGGGCAGTGGATGATCTTCGCCAATTCGGGCCACTACTTAGGCTCCAACCCAAATTGGAAAGATCCGTTTTGACGGTTCCTGGCAAATCATCTTGCTTTCTTTTCCTCGAGGCTAAGTATAGATATGCATTACACAACATTGCATTGCATTGCATTAGATTACATAAAATCTGGTTGCACGGGACAACCAGTTTATATCATATTCATAGGTACAGTACAAACAATTCTTCTTTCTCTAAGTATCTGTCTATTCTAATCGATCTGAGCTATCATTACCTCATTTCTATCATACTTTACTCCCATGTTGCACCGAAATAGCTCTACCGGTGGTTCATGCTCCTGACTGCGATGATGGCATTATTATGGCATCCTTCATAAAATCAAACCAACTCTAAATAGCTAATGATTACAGTCCACACTTCAGAACCTACGGCCATGGATCACCACCGATCATGAACATTTTGCCTATATCCCATCATGTCTATGCCGCCAAACAACCTCCCAGATATCCGTCGCTACATCACCACCCACAGTCCAGAGGGGGAAGCCGTCTTCCTATCCCACTCGCAAATTCCCGAGTATATTCCCTCAAAACCCATTGCTGATGAAGGTGACCTCGCGCTTCTTTTCGCTACTGTAACTCACCCCATCAACACCGATGATGAAACCGACCTGTCGGCTTACGATGACTTTTTGCATACGTCTCCCGGCTTAACAACCCCTCAGGGCACCGTCCTCCGAAGCATTGACCTCCGCCCAAAAACAAAGACTCCCATGCATCGTACCGTGAGTCTGGACTATGGCGTTGTCCTGGAAGGTGAGGTTGACCTTATCCTGGACTCTGGACAGACTCGGACCATGACACAGGGAGATGTGTGTATCCAGAGGGGGACTGCCCATTCCTTTCGTAATCGGAGCGAGACCAATTGGTGCCGACTGTTGTTTGTCTTCTTGCCTATGAAGACGATTAATATCAAGGGGAGGGAATTGAGAGAAGAGGTCTATGACGAAGGTTATGACCAGCCTGATGGAACCGACGGTGGTTAGGATCCAAAACAAAATGGTAGCAATTTGGATAAATAGACCAATGTTTGTGTGGGCGAATTGACTATTTCGTAATTCATTGGGCTATATTCACAATGAATGGATAATTTCAACCGTGAGGTGAGGTATTTTCTAAGCGTACATTGTATGTACCTAACTGTAAACACAACTGGCGGAATTAGGGCCGCAGTCGTTGTCGTTTCCGGAGTTTTCCCGCTTTTCTTCCTCCCCACATCCTCTGATACCAAAGACCAAATTGAACACATCTCTTCATTCTCTTCAATTACCACTTATAGTCATCTTAGAACATATATTTACTTACCAATGGATCGCGATCAATTCAGAGCTGCTGCTCATGCAGCAGTCGATGATGGTAGGTCATTCTCCCTTCGCTTCATTACCCCACGCCCTATATATGATGAGCCAATTTGAGACGTCGTTGCCTTGTTCGCAGTTAACCAGTCATTCCTACAGTCATTAACTACTTCGATGGCCTCCCATCTCAACGTGTTGTCCCAACTATCCAACCCGGATATCTCCGCCCCCAGATCCCAGAACATCCACCAGCGGACCCTGAAGAATGGTCCCAAATTCAAGCGGATGTCGAATCCAAAATCAAGCCTGGTCTGACTCATTGGCAGTCGCCTAACTTTATGGCCTTCTTCCCAGCCAACGTCACATACCCCAGCATCCTGGGCGAGGTATATTCTGCGGCATTCACAGCTCCAGCATTCAATTGGCTTTGCTCACCCGCCTGCACCGAGCTGGAGACAGTCATGATGGATTGGGTGGCCCAGGCGTTGGGCCTTCCGCAATGTTTCTTAAGCACTTCGGAAAATGGAGGTGGTGGAGTGATTCAAGTCAGTGCGAGCGATGCCATTGCCACGGTCATGGTCGCTGCTCGAGAGAGGCGTGTGCGTGAACAAGCGCTTTCCGAAGGCCTTAAGGAGGGTAGCAGTGAATACGAGGACCGTGTTATGGAGCTAAGACCTAAGCTGGTTGCCTTGGGAAGTACTCAAACCCATAGCAGCACAGCAAAAGGTGCCTTGATTTCTGGGACGCGTTATCGTAGCGTTACTCCTCGACTGGAGGATAACATGGAAATGACGGGTCCGGGGTTGCGAACAGTACTAGAACAATGCGAGAAAGATGGAATCCTTCCGTATTATATTACCCTCAGTATGGGTACTACCAGCTCTTGTGCGGTAGACCGCTTTGCCGAGATCACGGCTGTTTTGAAAGAGAAACCATCGTGGCAAAGGATCTGGGTCCATATTGATGCTGCCTATGCAGGAGCTGCTCTTGTTGCCGATGAATGGCAGTATATTGCCAACGACTTTGCGGATGGTGTCGACAGCTTCAACATGAACATGCACAAGTGGCTGTTGGTCAACTTTGATGCAAGGTATGCATTTTTGTAAGAAAATCGCTATCTATATCCCAGCTAATAAACCCCGTAGCTGTCTCTTTGTTCGTAACCGGTTCGACCTAACCGACGCCCTTGATATTACGCCAGCATATCTACGCAACCATTTCTCGGAAATGGGTCAAGTGATTGACTACCGCAACTGGTCGATTTCGCTTGGCCGCCGCTTCCGCGCCCTCAAGATCTGGTTCGTGATGCGCACCTATGGTCTGAACGGAATGAAGGCCCATATCCGCAGGACAATCGGACTGGGAAATATGTTCGCGGATCTGGTGCGATCTCGTTCCGACCTGTTTGATATTATTACAAAGCCAGTGTTCTGTTTGACGGTTTTCAGGATCAAGAATCCAAAGACATATACAAATGGAACAACGGCTGCCAAAGCGGACGAAGGCTCTAATGCGTTAACCAAGGAAGTATATGAACTCATCAATGCACGCGGCGAAATATTCCTTACCTCCACACTTGTCTCGGGAGTGTATGCTATCCGCGTAGTCAGTGCTAACCCGCAAGCCGATGAAAAGAATGTTCGGCGCGCATTTGAGATTATTGTGCAAACCACCGAGGAAGTTCTCCAGAAGCAATAGAACATCTACCAACTATATATACTGCCATGTTGCTATGGAAAAAGGACATGATATCCCGTATCTCAAAGCGAATTCTATCCATGAGGAGAGACAGTGCACTTGTATATATTATACTCTTTT
>MVGC01000126.1:0-54263 GCA_003589665.1 Aspergillus sclerotialis | reverse complement strand
GGTGGGATTGTAGCGGGTGAGACTGGAGAAGTGAAGTCGTCGGAGAATGTCACGTCTACGACGGAGTCTGCCACGGCGAGTCAGTCGGGATCGGAGTCTGCTGTTCCTACGTCGGCGGATCAGGAGCTGGATACTGATTCGTTGCTTGATAACGCAAATTTCCTGTCGTTTGAGGATTGGAAGAAGCAGAATCTTGCTAAAGCTGGACAGTCGGCTGAGACGGTTGGAGGGAGGCCGCCGCGAGCTGAGGAGGCTGCGAAAGATGATCGTCGCAGACCGACGGGGATCAATAATGCGTTGGAATCCCTTGGCGAGGACGCCGAGATTGAGCTTGATTTTGGTGGGTTTGGTGCTGGGTCCCCTGAGGCCACCAAACCTGCTAGCTGGGGTGCCCGTGTTCCTTCTGCTGATGGCCATGGCGAAAGGGGTGATGGTGCCGATGTAGATGTGAATGCTGTCGCTCAGGGAGTTTCGGGGACGGATGTGTCGCATGGTCGAGATGCTGGCACGACTTGCAAGGAGAGGTTCAATTATGCCTCTTTTGATTGTGCTGCTACTGTCCTGAAAACGAATCCCGAATGTCAAGGGTCTTCTTCGATTTTGACTGAACATAAGGATAGTTATATGCTGAATGAATGCC
Organism: Aspergillus sclerotialis; assembly: GCA_003589665.1. Classification (NCBI taxonomy): domain Eukaryota; kingdom Fungi; phylum Ascomycota; class Eurotiomycetes; order Eurotiales; family Aspergillaceae; genus Aspergillus; species Aspergillus sclerotialis. The sequence goes on along the minus strand of MVGC01000126.1, from coordinate 53,623 downwards.
GCGCGAAAAACAAGTTCCTCATCCTCGAGCTCTGTGATGATATCTTGGTTGATACGGTCGTTTTGGCCAATTACGAATTCTTCAGCTCCATTTTTCACACTTTCCGTGTTAGTGTGGCCGATCGGTATCCTGCGAAGCCCGATCAGTGGAAGGAACTGGGAGTCTATGAAGCTAGGAATACGCGCGAGGTTCAAGCGTTTGCTGTTGAGAATCCACTTATTTGGGCTAGGTATCTGAAGATTGAGCTTTTGACGCACTATGGGAGCGAATTCTATTGCCCGCTTAGCCTTGTCAGAGTGCATGGAACAACTATGCTGGAGGAGTATAAGCACGAAGGCGATGTTGCTAGGGCTGGTGTTGAGGCTATCGAAGCTGGCCCATGGATTCATGAAGCCGAGGGTGGTGATACTTCAGGGCCGGCCGTTCCTGAAGTTACTCCTGAAGATGTGAAGGAAACTCAGGAAGCAGAGACTCAAGTCCAGGATGTTTGTCCTAATAAAGGAACACTAATTGAAGCCCTCCTATTGGAAACCACTCCCAAATCGATCGAAATGTGTGGTGGTGACGCTGGTCCAATTACGGAAGTAGCTCCGGAAGGGACAACCTCGCCCAGCGAGAGTTTGCCATCAAGAAATGGCACTGTTCTCTGTGCGGAAGAGCCGGCTTCTGTGATCTATGGACCTGAAATGCCTCCGAAGGAGAAAGATGCCGATGATGCTCAGAAAGCACCAGGGCGTACGGGCAACATGACATCGTCCACCACCACCACGAATGTATCGGAGACTACTCAGCAGAATACGACAGCAGAGACCAGCATGAAACCCGCTGCTCCCTCAAAAGAAACAAAAGAAGAGAATGTACCGTCGCCGGAGACAACCAGGCCCTCTACGACCCAACCATCTACTCCTAATCCAACTACGCAAGAGTCGTTTTTCAAATCCGTCAACAAGCGGCTACAGATGCTGGAGTCGAATTCGACACTTTCTCTTCTCTACATCGAAGAACAGTCGCGTATACTGCGTGATGCGTTTAATAAGGTTGAGAAACGCCAGCTGGCCAAGACATCGACCTTCCTTGAAAACCTGAATGTAACCGTCCTCAACGAACTAAGGCAATTCCGAGACCAGTACGACCAAGTATGGAAATCTGTTGTATTCGAGTTCGAACACCAACGTATCCAGTACCATCAAGAGATATACGCAATAAGCTCCCAACTGGGCGTATTAGCCGACGAACTCGTATTTCAGAAACGAGTATCCGTGATCCAGAGCCTGATGGTCCTGTTCTGCTTCGGCCTGGTCCTCTTCTCTCGAGGAGCCGTCAGCAACTATATTGAATTTCCTCGTGTCCAGAACATGGTCTCTCGATCCTACAGCTTCCGGTCTTCGTCCCCGATATATGGATCTGCGTCGGGGAGTCCAGGGTCAACAAGACCGGCATCGTCTCATCGAGATGGTAATGGCCATCGACGAAATCTGTCCGATGATTCTCAAGATGCTCCGGCCAGTCCTACTATTGCTTATTCCCCGCCTACGCCGGAGTCCTCGAGTTCATCGGAAGAGGGAGAGAAAATTGACCAGTCTTCCCAGAGAACCCTTGAAGTACCGGAAATGGATCCAGCTCAGTTCAGATCGCAAAGTACACCGCCTGTTATGAATGGGAACAACGGAGATATGGATGTGGACGAAGGCTTGGACCCATCGTGAGACATCTACCTTGTTGAAGAGGTACATATCTATCACGTATCTACCACCACGACGACAAACCAGACGGCGGTGCTGGGGTTGATCCAGATTAGGAATGAGCACATTCCAAGTCCCAACGTGCCACAGCGTCAATTGCACGAAGATCGGATCCAGCCGAAGAATCTGGATCAGCCACCCTTCAGGAAGAAGAAAGGTTGACCAGGCAACGCCATTTTCATTCCTTTGTTAGGCAAGCAAGGAATTTGTACGATTCATGAAATATTGATGTAATGTGGGATAATTACAGTTAATCAAGTTAGCTAGCTTTATACAGTAGAGATCAGTAATACATAGCATACAAAGCATGGCACAAGAAGGGAAGGAGCATTGTTGTTGCCATGCCAACAATCAAAGCCGATATATTTTTTCATCGTCCCGATAAATCAATCCCACCCACCACACCATACTTGCCCTACTTACCTACTCTGCTTTAACCTCACATTTACTTCAAACCAAAAGACTCTACTTTTTGCTCAAACAAGACAATTCAAGGAAGAGAACAATCTGCAATGGACTCAACAGCAACAGCAACCCAACCCCTAACCGACCGCTCTACAAACACCCACCTCCAACCCAGCACTGAGAAGCTGAATGACCTGAAAGCCGCCCCAGCCAATATGACTTCTATGGAGTATCACCGCCAGGTTTTGCACGGGAAGCTGGAGAATGGAGAGAAGTATGTTTACACCTTTGTTTGATATTCTCCATATAATCGGCGAATAAGCTAATGCGTCTTGGTTACATAGGAATAACACATCTTATGTTTCTCCCTCAGACGACATCATGAGCCCTTGTTCGAAGAAATTGAGTGATCTTAAGGGGAAGCGGTTTAAGAAGTAAGTTATTTCTTTCCTTCTGGCTTGGTTTGTCGCGTGCTTGTGGTTGAGGTTACAGACCTTTGGTCGGAATTGGAGAGTACATGACACTAGCCTGGATAAATGAGCTGACTCGGTATTCAATTAACAGTGTTGGCAAGTCACAGCAATCTCTCTTCGCAAAGCTAGGAAAGAAGAACTTCGAGCAGTCTGCGCTTGCTAGTAGCGAGACTGCGAGTCCGAATCAGAAGGAGGAGACGGCGAGCTAGAGAGCGATTTCTGGAGAGTAACTCGCTGAATTTCTGAGTCTGGATTGCGGTCCACGTACGCTGGTCGTATGATGGACGATCTATGGAGTTGATTCTTGTTTTTGTGTCTAGCTCGGCTGTTTGATACTGGTTATGCTATATGCCTTTGGGTGGTTTTGTTTGGGTTTTTGGGTTTATATATTATTTGTTTTGATTATGGGGTTATGAATACGATGGATAGGAATAGTGAATGAATGAATAGAATAATTGAATAGAGGATTGACTAGAGAGTAGTGAGTGTTGATGTGTTGTATGATCAACCGAGGTCGAAATCCGGCTAAAGTAGAACTTCTTCTCCACACGCCGAGCTCTTACTTGCCCTCTTGCCTCGTCGGTCTTCTTTCTCCGCAGTTATAACTTGGCCGATCTTCCACTTCTTCATTTCGTCTTCTACTACTTTTACCTCTTCATCTACCTTTCCTGTTTATCCAACAATCATGTCTGCGTCCACTAAAATCCCCCCCATCGCTCAACCCTTCGTTAGCGACCGGGCTAAGAAGACGCTCGACCTGGTATGATCTCATTCACTTACTTCTATTTGTCTATCTATTTACGTTCACTACTTAACAGTCAGTCTACAGGTCGAAGAATTCGTTGAAAAGGACTGCATCCCCGCCGAAGGCATCTTCCAATCCCAACTTGGTGAAGGCGAGAAACGATGGCAGACTACTCCCGCCGTGCTGGAGGAGCTCAAACTGAAGGCCCAGAAAATCGGCCTGTGGAATATGTTCCTGCCCAAGAACCATTTCTCGCAGGGTGCTGGGTTCTCGAACCTTGAGTATGGTCTTATGGCCGAGTATTTGGGTAAGAGTAAGCTTGCTTCGGAGGTTAGTCGGTCTCTTTGTTCTGTTTGCTATGCGGATTAGGAAGGGTGTGGTACTGATGCTGGTTGACTAGGCTACTAATAACTCGGCCCCCGATACCGGTAACATGGAAGTGTTGGCCAAGTATGGTAATGAGGCTCAGAAGAAGCAATGGCTTACGCCTTTGCTGGAGGGGAAGATTCGCTCTGCCTTCTTGATGACCGAACCCGATATTGCCTCGAGCGATGCGACAAATATCGAGTTGAACATTCGTCGTGAGGGGAATGAATACGTCCTCAATGGCTCGGTAAGGACCCCGAATCCGCTTGAATGAAGAGGAATACTAATTCGACAAAGAAATGGTGGTCCTCCGGCGCCGGTGACCCTCGCTGCCAGATCTACATCGTAATGGGCAAATCCGACCCAACCAACCGCGACACCTACCGCCAACAATCCGTCATCCTTGTCCCTGCCAACACTCCCGGCATTACCGTGCACCGCATGCTCTCGGTATACGGGTACGACGATGCCCCCCACGGCCACGGCCATATCAGCTTCAAGAACGTCCGCGTTCCAGTCTCAAACATGGTTCTCGGTGAAGGCCGCGGCTTTGAGATTATCCAGGGTCGTCTTGGACCTGGCCGAATTCACCATGCGATGCGCACAATCGGCGCAGCCGAAAAGGCCCTCGAATGGCTAATTGCTCGCATCAACGACGAGCGCAAGCAGACCTTCGGCAAGCCTTTGGCTGCTCACGGAGTGATTCTAGAGTGGATTGCTAGGTCGCGGATTGAAATCGACGCCGCGCGCTTGATTGTCCTTAATGCTGCGATTAAAATCGATCAGGGCGACGCTAAGTCTGCTCTCAAGGAAATCGCCCAGGCTAAGGTCCTCGTTCCCCAGACTGCGTTGACGGTCATTGATCGCGCCGTTCAGGCTTATGGTGCTGCTGGTGTTTGCCAGGATACGCCACTGGCTAACCTGTGGGCTATGATTAGGACTCTGCGCATTGCGGATGGTCCTGATGAGGTCCATTTGCAGCAGCTGGGCAGACGCGAGAACAGAGCTCGCAAGGATACCGTTACTGCTAAGCTGAAGTGGCAGAGAGAGGAGGCTGATCGGCTGCTGATTGCTGGTGGGTTTAAACCAAAGAGTATGCTGTAAGTTGTGGGTTTGTAGTGCCAGTTGCTAGGACCTGGATTTTGCTGTATATAGGACATGGATTACTCGTATAGTGTAGGCTTGGTTGAGGAGTCTTGCAATGAATTAAATTTCTCAGTTCTATATCGCAATATCGTACACTCCTAGATGATTTATGGTTTCTTTAACGGGGACTATTCCGGGTTATGCTCGGCGCCTGTCGGTAAATCCCAGACCCTCAGTTATTCTAGATAAATTCTACTGTATGACAGCCATTTCGACAAGAAATCTAAAGGAATGAACAACATTGCGGCTAATGCGATTTATCTATAGCAGAAATTAAATACTTCCCACAGGGCCAAGGAGTGACGTCCTCCATAGCAACGTAAACTTATTAAGGCAGAAAAATAAAATTAGAAACCATTTCCCTGCGTTGGAGATATTAAAAGATGGAGTCAAGCCATTGTTTCATTCTTTCGTTCTGTTTCTGGTGAAGACGAGGCTCAACAGTTGGCAATGCAAGGCTGTTTGTCTGTTAAGTGGAAAGGAAGCTTGGTTAAAATTGATTGCCTTGATCCTACCCTCCTCACTGCTCATAGCAAGCTCGGCCTTCTGGTTAGGTATTCGACATCCAAATTCAAGACATTCGCGTCGCTAATACCTTTGCCGCTGCCTTGCGCAACTCTTCCTTTCGGACCTTCCCACTCCCTGTTACGGGAATCTCATGGTGAATGCCCTCTTTCCCAAACAGAAAGAAATGATGGGGTACTTTATACCGCCCCAGGGTCTCTCTACACCAGTTCCTTAACTCATCGTCTGACGGACGCTTGTCACTGAACTCCGGCTGTATGCCGACAAACGCACCGACTACTTCGCCATACTTGACGTCCGGAATACCAATGACCGAAGCAACTTTTATCGCAGGGTGGGCAGCAAGCCGCTCTTCAATTTCTAGTGGATAGATGTTTTCGCCGCCTGTATCGGAGTTTGTCAACATGCGTCTTCGGGCCTAGGTCGGATTACATACCTCGGATGATAATATCCTTGAATCTGCCTGTAATCGTACAATATCCCTGCTCATTGATCATCGCCTCGTCGCCTGTCTTCAGCCACGTCGTACCTTCCTCGTCGGTGACAAATGTCTCCCGGGTTTTTTCTTCGTTGTTCCAGTACCCCTTGCTCAACTGGTATCCGGCCATGCAGAGTTCGCCTCGCTGACCGACAGGGACGATGCGGCCGGATTTGTCGACGATCTTGGCCCGCGCATGCGGCATTACCTGGCCGACTGTTGTGAGGCGGGTCTCGATGGAGTCGGTTGTGAAGGCATTAAAGCAGGTTGGTGATGCTTCGGTCAACCCTAATATTAAGTTAGCCGAGCTTTTTTTTTCTTCCTTGCCCTAGGAGAACAAGCATTAAAGACTTACCATAGCTACTAGTATACTGTGTCATGTTGAGCTCACTGAACAGCCTCTTCATGAGCGGCCGTGGCACCGGTGCGCCGGCTATGATTCCTGTGCGGAGATTGGAAGTGTCAAAGTTGTCTGGCTTGGGCAGGGAGAGGATCGCCTCAAACATTGTCGGTACCCCGTGTAGTGCAGTGCATTTCTCGTCCGAGATAGCATGCAGCACAGCGCGCGGGTCGAAGGTCTCGCTGGGGAATACGATCTTGGCTCCGTGCGTGATGACGGCGAGCATACCGAGTACGAGACCAAAGCAGTGGAAGAGTGGGGGTGGACAGCAGAGGACATCCCTGTGGGAGAATGCCATGCGGTCGCCGATGAATCGGGAGTTGTTAACAAGGTTGCTTCGCTGCTGTGAGTATTTGATCTGGCATTGGATGTGTGATGGTTATAGGACTTACTAGTGAGTAAGCATTGCTGTTTTGGGATTGCCTGTCGAACCGCTGGTGAACTGGAGATTGCACACGTCGCCTGGATGGAGTGTGTTTTCTCGATCCGCAAGAGCCTGATCCGGTAGGGAGTCACCGCGTTGGAGGAGCTGCTCGTATGTTGTGAAAGGTCCATACTGGCCTCGCAGTATCACGATCTCCTCAAGCGCTCTCGAATGGCCTAGCGCTTTAGGTTGCGGGCCTAAGTTATCCAATGTGTCCTCGAGCGAATGCTGTCCTACTCGAGGGGTAGCGAATAGTACGCGGCAGTCTAGCTCTAACATCAGTATACGATGGTTGCCAAAGAGTGGAAAAAGTGTACAAACCAGTATGGCTCAATGCAAAATCTAACTCTGCCGCTGTGTACGTTTTGTTCAAGACAACTAGGATCGCACCTACACGGGCGACTCCAAAGAAGATAGAAACATACTGCTCGCAGTTCCCAGCTATAATTCCTACTCGATCGTCCCTTTGCACTCCCATCGCCAACAATCCTTTGGCAACTTTATCTGCCTCACTGCTTAACTCTGCATAAGTCCATCGCGCCCCCGTCCACGGGAAGACTAGACACTCAACAGCGCCGTATGCTACCACCTGACGGGCGAGGAGCTGCCCAAGTGTCAGATTCAACAGAGGAGGGTCAGTAGGACCGGCAACGAGGGAGAGAGGTACCGGTCGAGGAGGGTGTAAATGGGAAACTGTCTGTTGGAGCCTGTTGTGTGTTGAGGCTGTAGCGCTCCGCTGTTGTGTTGTAGCCATTATGAGCCCTCTTCAGTGGCAAAGATCAGATAAAAAGGCAATATATCAGATGAGATGACACCAGTAGACAGTCAGGATCCGAGAAGGGCTGTTTTATAGATGCCCTTGATTAATTTCCGTTTCCTCATCCTTAGGAGGTCGGGTTATGCTGTGCTCGATGAGCCGTATACTCCGTCCTTCTATGTGGATGCAGCTGGCTCGTATCCATGTTTCTCGTCTGTACCCACAATCCAGGTTGTAGTTCCGAATAGAAACAAGAATTTTCCCTTCGCTGAGTCGGAGCATTATGCAGTATGTTTTCATGTGTAAAGTACTTGGAATTCCTAGGTCACAAGGGAAGTAGTGGGTCTGTTGGATTGAACTGTATAGTTGATTCATCCAAGTATGTAATACATGTATATCATACATATTTACGTACGGAAGCATAAGTAGTGTTTTTCGAAGTATTGAATTTAGTAAAAACAACAATATCGCCCTGCCCTACGAAAGTAATACAGCAGCCAAACATGAAACGAAACGAAAAGAACAAAGTATCCAGGATTACCTTTATTACCTTGGCAGACACGCAAGTCTTACGGAAAGACCAGGTGCCTAGATCTTCATTTACGATGAAGTACCTCGCTTCGAAACCTGAGGTAGCGATATCGGGAGAAACTCCCAATGGCCAGGGCAAGACCACAGGCCACATCTTCAATTCCCCGGACAGCGGAAAATGCCGGCGAAGAGCCCGGATTAGCGCAGGTGGACCGGCTTAGCAGAGGCTACTGCTGTCCAAATTAGTAGTTTTATACGGGTTGTACCGCTGGATGCTGGGTACATACATAGTATGGTATTCCGATAATTACATGTAGCTGATGGATATGACCCACTGATTGATAAACGGAATTATCCACCATGGGCTCGACAACAGTGGAACGTATCTTGGATGCTGTTTTTGACTTGTAAATGGGCTGTTGGGTTTAAATGGTTCCACACGGATGGTCTGTTCAATCTCCGGTTATTCAAGTTATGTTATCTGATTCTAACCTGTATCTTATCTGATCATCCGATGAATTTTCTTGTGTTATTCGTCAAGGATAAACCCTAAGCGAGAATGTGCTGTGGAAAGGATCCTGAGAGTAATATGGCGAAGGTAGCCAAATATGACCTTTATTTTGCATAACTCGAAAATTTCATACGAGTAGAACTCAACAAGTTTTCTTTCTATTATAATCTATCAAATAATTTAAGATCCTTTCCAACATATTACATTCAAATCATTGAGATCTCCCGCATGATTTCTCTAAATCATCCAAGTATCCCATCACTTTCTCAGTAAGAAACTTCCGCGGCTCAGCTTGATCATCATTACTTAGCGCATGAGAGGCACCGGGTATAACAGCACTGTGAGCCTGATCCCAGACCGAACTCTCTCCGTTGCGATCAGTTGCGTTCCTCCATCTCACCAACAATTCTTCTTTATTAACCCAATCTGGAACCGATTGATCGGCTCCAGAAATCAATACCATCAGTTTGTACTTCAGCAAATTCTGCTGTTTTATCATCCCAAAGGTTTTGTTAAGATGATCGTCGCTCAGATCTGAACTGAATAGATCATCCTCTTGTGGCGATTGCGGACTATCAGGACTGACAAGACTCAAAAACCGTCGCGAGCTAATTGGAGAATTAGCTGGATATCCAATTTGCGAAGTCAACGATATCGGCAGCACGGTATCGAAAGCCTTGTCATATTGTCGGACACTCTCCTTCGCCATCGTTTCCAACTTGTCATATATAACTCGAACCTCGCATGGAGTCCTCCCTCCAATACCCCAATGCAGAACCCAGCGAATTGCTTCCCTGTCAGACACAGGTGCCTGCATTATCGCTCCATCTAGCGGTGGACGATGGACATGTTGGAGGGTAGGATCGAACGCCGGAATCGACCTGTGAGGATTCGGCCGGTACAAATAATGCAGCACGCATTGACTGCCGGTTGAATGGCCCATGAGAACAATCTTGCCGTGGCAGAACTGGCTTGTTTTGTAGTCCTTGATATACTGTATACACTGGGCGATCTCATTCGTGTCTCGGTCGAGATGACCAAGACCCCATGCTTGGTAGGAAGAGGTGAGGTTCAAGGTGAAAAGGGACCATTCGGTTTGTTGTAACGCGCGGACGAGATCGACCATGTAGGATGTTGTGGCGAGGCCATCTCCTAAGCCGCCGACGAAGAGAAGGCTGTGAGGTTTTCGGATTGTGCTATTTGTATATTCAAATGTTGTAAGAGTTTCGGTCTGGATGTCCCATGAATCGGATATCATATTAGTCCCATTAACCTTTCATTTAGGAAACCAATTGATGAGAGGTCAACGTACGTAGTGATGTAAGATACCTGGAAAGCCTCCTTTGGGCCAGAACTTGGAATACATGATAGGCAAGCGTGTGTGCAATGATTTGCTGCCTCTGAAGTGATGGAAATGGTTTCAGTAAACGGTGAACAGGATCTCGTGTCTAGCGTCAATAGGATACTCTAGTAATTATAAGGTGAGCTGATTATTAGACGATAGCAATGGTGATAATGTAATATCCTTTCTTGGGATCTGCTTCATGGACACCATTGACTTGGTTTACATAATTGAAACGGGTCATTTCGACTCAATAAACCAGCTTTTTGATTAAGTGGAAAGGGGTACTAGTGTCCTCGTCAAAGATACAGGTCCGATATGTGTGACATGAAAAAGAGACGATCTCAATAAAATTCATTTCATAAATACAAGTCTTCAATATGTAAGATATGTAATATACACATACATCTACAAAATACAGAGTTTGCAACGAACTTAGATAATACGAACTTGTAATGCTGTACTGAATAGTAAAAACAGTTCCATTTAAAAGCTGCCGGAGCTACCGAGTGGAGGCAGGAATGGCTCCTGTCAATGCTGAAACTCAAACACGGCTCATAGGCCCTTGGCGGATCAGATAACTTTATGATGCTGGAAAATCCAAGGATCTGATTAGATCGCTCTCGGTGTAAGCTCCGATCGAGTTGCTGCTTTACTTGCCCCTTTAGGAAGACATTGAGGAGTATCGGGTCAATACGAGAATATTGAACAACAATCGCTTGTGATAGCAGGCCAGGGAAACTCTGGTTATGTGGCAGGCTTCAAATACTCAAAATAATGAGCGTGAGGAATCCTGATTTTCGCGTATAATTGATCTACCTAGAGTAATTTTGTCGGTTGGACCCGAATGTGATCGTCGAATCGCTTAAAAACTCAAAAAAAGTCTCATCCAGTAATGGAGTCCCATGCAAAATGGCTGAACTGCCTGAGTCCTTGGTTGGGACGCAATTACTCTCTGGAGTTTAGCCAAAGCCACTGGAAAAATCAAATAAAGGGCTAGAAGGATGAATGTGAGACAATGTCTCACTCGAGCCATCTGGAGAATCTTATCAGATCTGATTTGGTTATCAGATTAGATTGATAAGGGCTCGTGTGGGCTTGGCGTGTAATACTAACCCCAGCCATATGTTTAGCTAGAGTGGAGTTCTGTCGGATGAAATCAAGGTAATTTCTACATTGAGAAAGTATTCGCTTGGTTGAAATAATTATTGGTCCACAATTCTTTAGTAACCCGAGGTAGGGCTGAATTACAACAAATTTCGACGAACTAACAAATATAGGCCCACCAATACTAGTATGTTCTCCGACGTTTCTATCTTTACAGTTTTGCATCCCATGCCATCCGATCCGAACTCTCCAGTGGTCTTTCCCGCCCATCCCAAAAGAGTGGACAGAGCTGGAACCATTTTTCCCGGCTGCAATAGACATGGACGGAACGTTTGTGACCGAGGTCGACGTATTTTTGAACAGTCAGCCCATGGGCGTTCTCGTAGGAGAGGACAGTTGTATTTGTGGCTTTTGGCTCCCCCACAACGCACATTGTTCTTGGCTCATCGAGAAATATGTAATGGATCAAGCTCGACCACCACGCGTTCACCCGATAGGCACCACGGACACTGGGCTCTCCGACCAGAGAATGTCGTCCTCTATCATAGTCTCCGGCGTCGTAGTGTGCCCCGTAGTGATCTTCCTGTTTGTAGATGAAGATATTAGCTTGGCCTCATTGAGGATGAACAATCTTCGAAAGATGTATGATACACACCTTAGCCCAATACACCTCAAAATACGAGAATTGGAAATCATCAAACCGCCCAAACAGACACAGAACATGTTTGTCTTCATGTAACCGCCGTAAGTATTGTCGGTGATGCTCCAGAGTGCCGGTCTCATTCCAACCCTTGGCGACTCGGGGGTCGTTTTGCCATTTGTTGACAAGTTGTACGTGCTCCTCATTCTTCCAGTCAACAACCATGAGGGAGAAGTGCTGATCTAGATGCGGGATGTAGCGGCTATAGACAAGTGAGCCTGGGGTGGGCTTCATAGGACGAATGGGATGCCGGGCGTAGATGCGTTCTTCTGGGAACTTCATTGAAAACTCGTAGTTTTGGGCCATAGGTGGATAGCGACTACCAGATCCTCTGAGCAAGCCATGAATTCCTTGATCAACTGCCCAGATCGGCCGAGGGCCAACAGGTGAAGCAGCGCCCTGCCAGAATGCAGACCGCAATATAATAAGCGTATCGACGCCAGAGAGACCGTTCTCCGAACCAAAAGGAAATCGAGGGGCAGGGAAAGGAACTGTGAGGCCTGTTCGAATACATTCTTCGCGAATGATTTCCTTGCCGGAGCCATTCAGATCTAAGCGGACGATCTCGTGCTGAGGATGAGTGAGGAAGATCGCGTGTACCACATTCCAGACCTGTCCCAGGGTAGGTGGTGCATTGCCAGTCCATCTCAGTGTCGTTCCTGGGGCTCTCTGACATCGTGCCCAGGGACTGTTATCTCCCTCTGGGATATTCTGGGGAGATTCGTGAAAGAAAACTTCGGTGTAGGTTAGTGAACTCGTGTGCAGTGGTTCCGGTAATTGTTGTCCAGCAGAAGAGTCATGTAACTGGAGTTGAAGCACCCGTGGTGTTGATTCAGACACAATGTGGATTTTAAAAGTCGTAAGGTACGGATGAGGAAGCTTCACCCACGGGTATCTCGTGTCGTTGCTGGTTGTAGGCGCTGCGCTGGCCATTGTCATATTCACTGGAATAGTTTGATCGATGGAACGTGTAGATTGGGTAGTTGGACGTTTCAGGCAAAGAAAATAGTATGTATGTTCTAAATAGTAGAGGGGTTGGAATCTTATAGTCAGAACTGATTAGGTGGGGCCTTTGGTTTCTCTGACACACTCTTAAGAGCCTTGGAGTATTTGTATTTACTCAATCGTGACCATGCTAAGCTGCGCCTTCAGGATCTAGGACTGGGCTGAAAGGTGGAGAAGGTTTAAACCATTACTAGGTTATATGATGGTACTGTACGTACTGCACATGTGAAGCCGGAAAATATCTCACTTGTACATGTATGTACAGTATATTGCCGTCTTTCTTTTATATCCCTCAAAGCTGGCTAGACTCTTAACCATTTCCTGTCCCTGAATCATAATCCATTCATCACCATTAAACGAGAGCAGCAAGCATGCAACACCCGAAAGTACAAGGATGTTCTGTTTCATTTCCTACACCTCACATTCTTCTTCTTACGCTTAATCGGCCAGAACAGCGGAATTGCATATCCCTTGCTACAAGTGCCGAGATACAGCGGCTCTGGGAATGGTTTGATGCAGAGCCTGCCTTAAAAGTGGCAATAATTACTGGCACGGGAGAATCCTTTTGCACTGGAGCTGATCTGAAAGGTATTACCTTACACTTTGTTTTCCGTTCCTTCGTTTCTAAACCCACTAACTTAATGTCTCACGCAGAATGGAACCAACTCAACGAGCGGGGAATAACAAATGAAATGACGGCTCCTGGGCTGGCGGGACTCCCTCGCCGAAAAGGAGAAAAGCCAATTATTGCTGCCGTCAATGGATACTGTCTAGGGGGTGGATTTGAGATGGTGGTCAATTGCGATATTGTTATTGCCAGTGAACGCGCAACATTTGGACTTCCCGAGGTTCGGCGAGGTATTGCCGCTGTGGCTGGTTCTCTACCACGACTGGTTCGGATAGTAGGAAAGCAAAGAGCTGCCGAGATTGCTCTCAGTGGTCTGACTTTTTCAGCATCCCAACTCGAAGATTGGGGCCTGGTGAATCGAGTGGTGGAGCATAATCAGCTCCTCGCTACGACGGTGGCAACAGCATCCGCTATTTCTGAAAATAGTCCGGACAGTCTCCGGGTCACAATGGAGGGTCTTCATCTTGGCTGGGAGATTGCGAGCGTCGAGGAAGCTAGCTCTGCCTTGGTAGATGGCTGGTACCGCAAGCTCATTGAAGGGGAAAATTTTCGAGAAGGTGTCAGGGCATTCGTGGAGAAACGGAAACCTCAGTGGAGGCCTTGCAAATTGTAACCTAGAATGGAGGTTTCGACCGATAGCAATCACTTGCCAAGTTTATCTAGGAAGATTTGAATCCGTAGCCCCAGAAATGCCAAAATTACACAATACAATACGGGCTAAAGTGGAACCTGTTTTCTTTTGCAAACAAAATGGCAGGTCACATGTATTGTAAACATCACCACTTCAATACTCTCTCCCACTCTTCTGTCGGACATCCACAATACGATCAAATATGAGTAGACCTATGCTACATTATGTTTCAGAAAGTGAGGGGTTGGGTCGAATCCACACCTGCTGGGCTTCGCACAAAATCGCCGATCTCGGTCAAGTATACACTGGGTCTGAACGAAGGAATAGTCCTCGTTGCTTCGCGGTTTGTTCGGCACTGAAGAAGGTGCCATAATCAATTTGGCTCCAGGACTTTATTGTATTCGACGGCTTAAGTCAGGTTTGCCTTTGCGCCAAGCTCCGACAATTACATGGACTGTCGATATCCTCCTGCTCTCCCGGCTCCCTCATATATCGAGACTCATCAGTATTCCACGTACTGAAAAAGTTGAGCTGCTGGTAAAATGGCCGTTACACTAGCTGATGGTACATATACTCAGAATTAAACAAGAAATCAGGTTACTGACACATTATTCCAGGCAAGAGTGATGGCGACGGCCTGAGATCTTTCAAAATTGATGGTCTCGCAGCTAGTACGTCTTCTAATGGCATGAAGAACGAAATATTGCTTTTAGCTTGGCTCATCGTACTCTTACGTACTAGGGAGGATGGCGATATTTGTTATGATTGGACTTACACTGCCCAGGGAAATGCCTTGGAGCATGCGGCTACGAAGTTTAGGCTGTCGACGGGTGAAGTGATGGCGGGGCTACACAATACTGTCGGGCAGGTTGCTTCATCAATCTTTCATCACATAGCAGCATATGAACCGATGAGGGAAGCTCCTATTTCCCATGTTGCCTCGCTTCTTTTAAGCAATAGCTCCTCGTCTAAAAGGTCTGAGGCTACTGATGATGTGAGTGAAAAATCTGAACCGATTGGCGTGAAATAGCTAATTGTGAGAAAAGGGAGTGTTTCACCTCGGAGTAAGTTTGAATCATGGCCGCCTCGAGATACGACCAGCATGGTACGCCGAGAATGTATTGCATTTTACAATGACGCGACATATCGAAGCACTAGTCGACACAGTCCAAATGTGCATATCAAATCCCGACGCTACAATCAAGGACTGTCTTCGTCCCACTACAAGCGATTTGAATAATATATGGAATTGGAATCACATACTGCCCCCGTCCTACAACTTCTGCATGCACGAAATGATTTCCGAACAAGCTCAGAAATTCCCACATAAAGAAGCAATTTCATCCTGGGATGGCAGCTTGACCTATGCACAAATAGAGCAATATTCCATATCCGTGGCGCTCCTACTCAAAGATATGGGTGTGGAGCTACATGATGTCCTCCCAGTGTGTTTTGAAAAGTCGAAGTGGGTTGTCGTCGCTGTGCTTGGAGCGATGAAAGCAGGTGCAACTTTCGTACTCATGGACCCAACGCTTCCACTTGCACGTCTCCAAAACATGGCTGAACAAGTAGGCGCAAAAATGATGTTGATATCAAGCAAGCAGCGTGACCTATCGAAATCGATCATGCCAAGTGGAAAACACATCGTCGTGGAGGAAGACACGTTCGCACATCCCTCAGATTCGCGAGCCACTCAAAAATTAGCAGCTGTGCCTCCATCTGCGCTGATGTACTTAATCTTCACTTCTGGGAGCACCGGAACTCCAAAGGGGGTTAAAATATCCCATGACACCTATACAAGTAGTGCGGTTCCTCGAGCAAAAGCGGTGGGTTATACGGAGAAGTCCAGGGTTCTTGATTTTGCATCTTACGCTTTTGACGTCAGCATTGACAGCATGCTTCTAACTCTGGGTAATGGCGGTTGCCTTTGTATCCCTTCTGACGAGGATCGGCTAAACGACATAAATGAAGTAATACGAAAAATGCGGGTCAACTACGCAGGCCTGACCCCTTCGGTGGCCCGCATCCTGGATCCGGATGTTATTGCATCGCTCAGTGGTCTTGGTCTTGGAGGAGAGGCAGTCTCGGCGAGAGATGTTGCTCATTGGGGTAAAGATGCCAGAATCATCATTGGCTACGGGCCCTGCGAATGCACAATAGGATGTACGATTAACAGCAGCGCTGCGACTGGCAGAAACTATATCTCCATTGGAAGAGGCAATGGAGCAGCCATCTGGATTGCTGACCCAAGTGACCACGAATTGCTATTGCCGGTTGGCGCCGTGGGCGAGATTCTTGTCGAGGGCCCAATTGTAGGACAAGGCTACTTGAATGACCCAGACAAAACAGCTGCTGCATTTATCGAGGACCCTCCATGGCTTACCGCGGGTCACAATGGCTATATTGGCCGTCGTGGCCGTCTATACAAGACTGGAGATCTTGGAAAATATGATCCTGATGGCTCTGGAGGCCTTGTATTTGCTGGGCGGAAAGACACACAGGTTAAATTGCGTGGGCAGCGTGTCGAACTCGGTGAGATCGAGAGTCAGCTCAGGGCTAGACTCCCGGAAGCAGATTTGATCGCCGAGGTGATTGTGCCCAAAGGATCTCGAGGTCAGCCCACATTAGTAGTCTTCGTTGTGTCTCAGTCAGCAAAAAGACATGATCATTCTGAGCTCGTCTTGGGGCAGATATCTTCCGAACTGCGCGGAGTACTGTCGAAGATTAATGCCGATATAGCGAAAGTTTTGCCACGATACATGGTGCCAACCGCCTATATACCAATAAATTTCATTCCTATCCTGATTTCTGGCAAGACGGATCGTAAACGACTCAGAGAACTTGGTGCTACAGTAGACCTACGACAACTGGACGAAGATACAGCGAGGATCACACCTAGGCACTTGAGTGACCTTGAGCATCGTTTGCGACAGGCCTGGGGGCAAACATTAAAGTTTGACTCAGAGGGTATTTGCCCTACCGACAATTTCTTTTCACTGGGAGGAGACTCTTTGGCAGCAATGAGGCTTGTGTCTATCTGTAGAGCTCACGGTCTGGATCTCTCCGTCTCCAGCATTTTTTGTCATCCCACGCTCTCAGATATGGCAAGCGTTGTCCAAATTTGTAACTCGAAGACACACTTGGAAATACCATCGTTTTCAATGATCTACCAGCCTGTTGAGAGTGTCTGTCTTGAAGCTTCACACGCATGCGGCTTAAATAGGGAGGCAGTGGAAGACATATATCCGTGTACACCCACGCAAGAGTCATTGTTCACTTTCTCGCTTAAATCAGTCAAGGCATACGTTGCTCAGAGGGTAGCATGCATTCCGTTACATATCAGTCTCGACGCCTGGAAGAGAGCATGGGATGATGTTGTCGCAGCAAGCCCTATACTACGCACTCGCTTGGTTCCGCTCCAAGAGCCTGGTCTACAGCAGGTGGTTCTGAAGGAAGGTATTCATTGGAGATATTCCACTGACCTTGCAGAATATCTTGAGAGTGACCGGAATGAGAAGATGAATCTTGGACAAAGCCTGGCCCGATATGCCATCGTCACCCCTCCGAATAATAATTTGTGCTACATGGTCTGGACTGTCCATCACGTACTCTACGATGGATGGTCAGAGCCGCTCATACTCAAGAAAGTCGGTAATGCTTTGCAAGGCCAGCAAGTTGAGACGCAATCTCAGATACGGGACTTTGTCAAGTACGTGCGGGGTACGGATGAAAACGCCATGCATGAGTTTTGGCGACGAGAATTGAAAGGCGCTGTCGGACCACAGTTTCCACGTCTGCCCTCCAGAGACTATCTCCCAAATCCGGATGTCATGATTGAGCGCCAGGTACCATTCGATATACGTTCTGCGCTACCTTTCACAATGGCAACAGTTATTCGTGGTGCATGGGCTCTCGTGGCGTCACAATATACGGGAAGCGATGATGTCGTGTTCGGTGAGACGCTTACAGGTCGGGATATTCCATTGCCTGGAGTCGAAGGCATTGTAGGCCCGTTAATCGCAACTCTACCTGTCCGCATCCACATACACCGAGGACTCTCCGTCGAATCATATCTACATACTGTACAGCGGAGTATGTTGGCGCGCATACCATACCAGCATATGGGAATGCAAAACATCCGGAAGGTCAGCCGAGATGCACAGCATGCATGCGAAGCTGGGACGGGATTGGTCATCCAGCCTGAACCCGAGTATGTCGGGAGCGACCTTGGCTTTTATCAGGGGGATGCAGTACGGGAGGCCCTCAATTTCAACCCGTACCCACTCATGTTGGCCTGCGGAATAGGAAAAGATGGCTTTAGGGTGTGTGCAAGCTTTGACAGTGGCCTTATTGATACCTCCCAAATGGATAGAATCCTTGGGCAGTTGGAAATGGCCTGCTTGCAGTTAACAAAAGATTTTTCTAGAAAAGTGGGCGAGATATCCTGTCTGCCCGAGGCGGAGTTGAATCAGATTTGGCAATGGAACTACATTCCCCCACTGGCTTTGGACGACTCATCGAAAACATTGCGAGCAGACTCTCAGACAAAGCACGGATCCATCTATCCGCCCGCGGTTGTTCCCTGGGTTTGCAATCTACGGAACTCATCTTTGTTGTCTCCAATCGGCTGCGTTGGCGAGCTCTGCCTTGAGGGGGCGTTGACTGCAGGAGAAACCATTGAAACACCTACATGGCTTATGGCTGGGAGTTCGTCTTATGCCGGCCGGATGGGAAAGGTACAGCTTACCGGTGACATGGTTCAGCTTCAAGGCGATGGGAAACTGATATTTGTTGGTCGAAAGGAGAATGTGGTAGCTGTTCAAGGGCATGAAGTGGATATCGCAGATCTTGAATCTTA
The DNA here is from genome assembly GCA_003589665.1 of Aspergillus sclerotialis. Classification (NCBI taxonomy): domain Eukaryota; kingdom Fungi; phylum Ascomycota; class Eurotiomycetes; order Eurotiales; family Aspergillaceae; genus Aspergillus; species Aspergillus sclerotialis. The sequence goes on along the minus strand of MVGC01000126.1, from coordinate 34,849 downwards.
TTTCACCAAGTACCTCCCAGAAACAGTTCGTTCTGCTGCTGCCGTATTCCAACCGCATCATGGGAGCAGTCCAGGGACTTTTACAGAGCGAGATCTGGTTATCTTCGTAGAACAGCAGCCGTTTTTGGAAGACGGCGTTGAAGTTATGTCCGCGGACCACCATATAACTTGCGACTCGTCGGACCCTCACAACGTTGGGACAACTATTTGTGCGGCAATTTCCAACAGCCTTAGTGAAGAACTCAAAAGGCTTGATAAATTTATGCACGACTCACTTCCATCATACATGGTTCCTTCTGCATATGTTGTGGTTGAAAGATTGCCAACAGAAATGGGTCAAATCAGCCACAGTTTGCTAAACCAGTTAGCCTTGAACATTCCCCAGAAAACACTCACTAAAATTCGTGAGGGCTTCAAGATAGCTTGGGAAAAAGGGTTAGCGCAGAGAGAATTCTCTGTTGCCGAAAATATTTTGCGATCTTCCTGGGCAAAAATACTTCGACTTAACCCGGAACAAATTGACGTGGACGACAACTTCTTCCGCCTCGGTGGTGACTCCGTGCTAGCGATGAGATTGGTGTCGAAGCTTCGTGTGCAGGGTCACTCCTTGACAGTGGCCGATATATTTCAGCATATGCGCCTCTGTGACGCAGCCAGGGTATTGAAAGTGGGCCAAGTGTCGAATGAGAAGGTTCAGCCTTACAAGCCCTTTTCGACGCTGGGCCATTTTGACATTGAGAAATTCTTGTCCGAAATTGTCCGGCCAAAATTGGCCAATCCAGGTTGGTCTATCAGGGATGTGTCTCCGGTGACCGACTCCCAAGACCTCGATATCAAAGCAACCATTCGGGCACCGCGAACGTCCATTCAGTACACCATATTGTATCTCGACAGATGGATCGACAGAGAGCGATTGCTCCGCTCCTGTAAGGACTTGGTCCAAACTCACGAAATTTTGCGCACTGTTTTCATTGAATACGAATCGGTCTTCCTCCAGGTTGTCTTGGATGATATAGATGTCCCAGTGATTAAGAAACAGGCTGACGGGGAACTTGAGGAATACGTCACTGCCATTTGGACGTCACACATAGAGACAAAATTTGATCTTGGGACATCATTCCTCAAGATGTTCCATATTGAGGGCAATGGTGGCCAGGAGTGCCTTGTCATAGGCTTATCCCATGCACAGTATGACGGCTTCTCCCTACCACGTCTTCTTCGAGACTTGGAGACCTTGTATATTGGACAAAAAATTATCGATTTTGAACCATTCTCAAGTTATATGGCACGGATTTCCGATGAGCGTATGCAAACCAAAGCGCTCAATTATTGGCGCGATCTGCTGAAAGGCTCATCATTGTCTGTTATAGCAGGCAAGTCTGTACAGCCCACCGACAGATCCATATTCCAAACAAAACCCACTGGGATCTCCAAAGCCCCTGAAGGAATTACAACAGCGAATCTGCTCACAGCAGCATGGGCACTGGTGTTGGCACGAAGACTAGAGAAACCAGACGTGACATTTGGAAGCGTCACATCAGGCCGAAATATCGACCTAGCAAATGTGGAAAACGTAATGGGCCCATGTTACCATATTACCCCAATCAGAGTACCATTCAATCCCCAGTGGACGACGATGGACCTCGTGAGGTTTGTCCAGAAGCAAAGTGTCGAATCTGCGGCTCATGACTTCCTCGGTTTCGACAAAATTTCAAAGCACTGCACACAGTGGCCATCGGAACTGCCATTTTTCGACTCCATGGTACATCATCAAGACTTCGAGGACTTCGACTACATGCCCTTTGCTGGGGGGACTTGCAAGGTGGAGATTGTGAATCCACATGGAGATGCAGCGTACCCCCTAAAGGCAGTGTCGCTCGTACAGGATGGGCAAATACATGTTGGAGTAGTGGGAAGTGAAAAAGATCAAGTAATTGTGGATCATGTCCTTAATTCTCTAGCTGCGGCAGTTCAGGAGTTGGCCAGCTGCGAATCACAGCACTCGTTGCTTGATGAAAAGGTGTTCAAGCTTGTGCCTTGATAAGGAACCGGGCGGATAGTTTACACTCTTTTTTTCTTTCTAGCCTTTTATCACCCAGCAGAGTCAAGAATGTCACATAGAATGAGAATTTGGAATGTTTTGTACGTATCGGACAACGGAATGAATGTTCTATTGAGATCGATGTTGAGATTGGGCTCTTATCTTGGACCGGCGATCACGTCTCATTGCACCTGATGCCCTATACAGCTATAAATTATCACACAGGCCGGCTGGCCCAATGGCAAGGCGTCTGACTACGAATCAGGAGATTGCAGGTTCGACCCCTGCGTCGGTCATATTTTTGTGGTTCTCTGGGCTGCGTGGGCCAAATTTTTGCCTACAAAATCTGCCGAAGCCCTAATACCCACTTGCCGAATGGGTCTTTCCGACTATCTAATTTCAGTCTTTCTCAGTTCCTGTGGTATCTTCTAAGGAAAGGATGTCTGGAATTGCAACTAGCTTCTTCTTTTTTTCTTCGCGTTTCATAACATGTTTTCAGCAGTTTCCGATGTCTAAATTATTGGTAGCGTAAGACTATATCCAGATTGATTCAAATACAGGCGCTGTATAAAAGGACGAAGTCCAACGTATACTATGCTACTGTTTGATGCATGACGTTGCTTCTATAGCTTTCCGACCTGTCGAGCAACTCTTCATGCGACCCGCTATCAACACATCGACCCTCTTCAATCAAGAAAATGGTATCCGCCTTCCTTATAGTGTGTAAACGATGAGCGATGGCAATGACAGTTATTCCTCGTGCGGCCTTCTCAAGCCCATCTTGTAGTAGCTTCTCTGATTCAGCATCCAACGCGCTTGTGGATTCATCTAGGATTAACAGAGACGGCTTTCGAACGAGCGCCCGAGCAATTGACAACCTCTGCTTTTGACCTCCTGAAAACTGACTCCCGTTCGGTCCACAGAGAGTCTGATAGCCGTCTGGTAATTCTTGGATGACATCATGGATATTGGCAAGTTTGCATGCTTCTTCAATTTCTTCCATGGTCGCTTCATGCCCCGGTCTAGCACCGAGGCCAATGTTGAACTCAATACTCCCCTCAAAAAGCACACTTTCTTGCGGTACCAAAGCAATGGTGTCGCGGAAAGTGACGCCCTGGGATTTTGTCACGTCGATTCCATCTACCATAACAGATCCAGATTGTGGCGTGTATAATCGCTCGATTAATGAAATCACGGTCGATTTGCCGGCACCGCTCGGACCGACAAGAGCACAGAATTTTCCTGGTTGAATATCAATGTTCAGACCATTCAACACTTTTATGTCCGGCCGGGCCGGGTACGAAAAATGGACTTCGTGGAGCCTTACGCTCGAGGCTAGGAGGCCAGATGAGTACGGAGATTTTGTTTGTCCTGTCGCCTCGACGTCTTTCTCGTCGGAAGGGGCAGTGAGAGAATGACAGCTCAGACGCCCCTGCATCTTGTCCGAGCCAATCTCGATCAAGCCTAAGATCCTTCCCATCGCCCCTTTGGCGCTTGAGAGTTCCGGTGCGAGTACGAACATTTGGCTCCAGAGTAGAGCACTCACAAGAAGGGAAAATACTACGATTAGGAACTGCGTCTCTGAGTAGGTGCCCGCTATAATTTGTTTGGAGCCCCACCAATACGCCAGCGCATTCACGAGGTTCCCAAGGAAGTAGGTCATTGCCTGACAGAGACTTGCTTGCAATGTGACTTTGAATGTCTCCTTGCGAGGCGCTTTTAAAGATCGTCGATAGGTTTTAAGTGTCTCTTCTTCAAGGGAAAGGGAGGCAATTGTTTTGATGGACGTGATTGCTTCAACGCCAAGATCGACTGACTTGGTAAATGCATTCTCGTGACGTTCCTCGAATTTACCGAGTACTCGAAGCTCCATAATACCAGCGCCGAGAAGAAGAGGAACTAATGCCAAACAGACTAGTGCTATCTTCCAGGCAATTATGTGCGTCATAATTATTGCTACGATGAGATTGATTGTGATTGAGAGCACCGTACCAATGACAGAACCACTTAAGCCAGCTAACGCACTGCCATCCTTGGTGATATAAGAGAGGAGCAAGGCGGGCGTCCGCCCTTTGGACTGGTGCCACTGGAGATCTTGTTCAAACAGTGACCTAAATGATAACACCCTCACCATGTAGACCATCTTCTCAGAGACCCAGCCGAATCCTGACCAACTAACGAGGTTTGCAAAGAATTCGATGATTGCCAGTACGAAGAACATAAGGCCGAAAAAGTCTCCTCGGGAGCGAATACTCTCTGCGCCCTTGCAAGGGTTCATGCTTCCAACTGTATTACCGAAAATTACGGCTTCGGCAGAGAATGCTCCGCCCACAATGCTCGAGCCAAGGAGTGCAATGAAAATGACAAGCAAGTGTGGTCTTAAGGCTGGTGCATATCCTCGCACCAGCGCCCACAAAGATTTCGGTGCATTCACAGAGCCTTCTTGCTCTTCTGGCGGGTTGGTGGCTGGAGATTCACTTATCGTGACTTGTTTCTCTTTTTCCACAGAGTCACTCTTGGATGAATGGTGCCTTGCTATATCAGTGTCTTCTAAAGAAGCTTGCTCGGATTTGCTGATGTCTTCGGTGCTTTCTGCTTTTTCATCTTTCTCAGATGCAGACCCAAGGGTTTGTAAGTTGACAAGATCAGCATATGCTCCATTTTTAGCCATCAATGTCGAATGACTTCCTTCCTCCAGGACACGCCCCTTATACATAACGATAATGTTGTCAGCATTAGTGATCGTCGACAGACGATGAGCAATTGTAATCATAGCTCTGTCGCTGACTAGATTGGAGATGGCCTGCTGGATGCGCTGTTCACTTTTTGAATCTAAAGAAGCCGTGGCTTCATCCAGAATGAGAACTGGGGGATCCTTGACTAGGGCCCTGGCAAGGGAAACTCGTTGCTTCTGTCCCCCGCTAATCAACCGTCCACTTGAGCCGACGACTGTCCCATATCCTTGTTGCAGAGCACTAATGAATGAGTCTGCATCTGCAAGCACCGCAGCCTTTCGAACTAAGGTGACAATTTCGACCACGTTGGAGCCCCGTTCCTCTGCCGCAGTCATAAGATCTTTCCCTTCTCTAATTTCGCTTGCTAGTTCACTAAGATCGGGTCCCAGGAGTGTAACTTTTAGATGTCGATGATCCGGATTGCTGGAATTAATCAGTCCATGTGCGATATTTTCTAGAAGGGATCGGTCGAGGAGAGAAGGCTCCTGCTGGACCATGCTGAGTAGGCCTCTTAGGTCCCTGGTATTGACATCACGAAGGTCATGGCCATCAAACAGGATCTGACCCTGCGTAGGATCATAAAGTCGCGTAACCAAGCCCGCGACAGTGGACTTGCCACTACCAGAGAGGCCGACAATCGCGGTATGCTTGTTGAGAGGTATGGAGATATTGACATCGTCAAGAACGGTGACTTCTGGTCTGGAGCGATAGGCGAATGAAACTTTCTTGAACTCGAAGCCACTTTTAGGATATGAGAGGCGATGGCCTGAATCCGTAGTGCCATCAATTAACGGCTCGCGATCGATGTCCTCGCGCAATTTTCGGAATGAGGCGACGGCTGCGGCGAAGAGATGGAGAAATGGCGCGACTTGGCTCAAGAGCAGCGTAGCTGTTCCGATGTTAACGCAACTCTTGAGACAATGCCTGGGTTGACTCACCTTCGACTAGAATAAAAATAACTGTGAACACCGACCCGATCCTCGTTCCGGGCGAGTTTTCGCTGACTGAATCGGCGATACGTCTGCTTCCATACCAAAATGCCAGACCATTCGCAGAATAAGCGATAAAATAAAGAAAACCTGATTGTACACCAACCGCGGTCGCCTTCTTCAGACCTTCATGTTCCGCCGATTTGAGAGCCTTGGAGAATTTGTTCTCCAGTCGAGTGTTTGCGCAGAAGGCCTGTACCACTACTGTGTTGGAAAGCGCCTCCGAAGCAATTGATGAAGCAGTAGCGGCATAATCTGACATCATCCCAGAGTATTTCTCAATATAATGGCTTCCGACGAAGGACATCAAGAAAAAAGCAGGGATCAAAGAGAGTAGCATTGCTGCCAGTTTGTACTCCTTAATGAAGGCGACTATGTATGCTGTTACGAAAAAGGAGAAGGTAGAAAGACATATTCCCACCTTCTCAGAAGTGCCTGAGCGAATTGATTGGATGTCACCATTGAGCCGAGAAGCAACTTCGCCCGGAGGCAGACTGACAAAGTATGAAGGCTCTTGTCGAAGCAGGTTCTGCAGGTAGCTTTCTCTCAACCTTTGTGCAAGTCGTGCGCCGTTTAGAGTCCAGAGCATGAGGTGTGCGTATATCAGAACGAACTGAGCAATGGCCAAATACACAATCACAAGGATTTTGTCGTTGATGCTACCTTGATAGTCCGTCTCGGACCCCGCCGTTTCGGGCGCGTCACAAGTCACAGAATTGAAATCATCGAGCAGTTGACCAAACAAGATCCCAATCAGTGGAAACGGAACACCAGACGCTATTGCACAAGCTATACCCAACAAGAGCGTGGCTATATCGACTTTCGAAGGATTACCAGCCAAAAGCAGATGATAGTAGCTCGTAAGTTTCTGGGCGAGCTTCATGATGGTTCGAAGTCAATTATGCCTGCTTGTAACTGTTCAATTTTCCTTGACTTGTGACTGCAATGGAAAATACTGGCTGGGTCGTTTATCACTTCTAGCTAGTCTGTCTATGGCGTTGGGCTAGACAATGGCAGTCGCGTCACCACGGAAGACGCAGCCATCATGGGCCTTGGAATTTCTTTAAACTCCGAGACCGGCTGAGGGAATCTTAGCAGGTTGCAATACTAACCCACGACTGACAATAACCAAGTGGATATCAACACAGGGCTGTATTGTTACGTAAAGATTATCAGATTAGATTATCAGATGGGTAAGTTTTCGGAGATGCCGGCTTCTACCGCCATTGGTTCCACTGTTGTTTACACATAACCTAATATTGTAGTTGCCCAGGATGTATTGAAAATTACTGGTACTTTTTTTGTTAGTTACTGGTAATTCCAATGGTATCCTACCCCCGTATATTCCTGTATTAGCGCAATACTGGACATTTCATGGGTGATACGGATGTATCAAACTGGAGCCTTTCAAATTCTTGCATTCGAAGTATTACTTACAGTTGTCTCAGGTGCAGCCTGCCAATCCCCTAGTTCATACCGGCCGAAACTCGTCAACCATCAGTGAGTTCGAGGAAAGGGTAAATTGGAGAATCCTGCTCACGCGAGTCTCACAATTTCCGATGGGTCCCTGAATGGAGCGAGCTGTTGTCCGATCCTGTTCCGGTGTGGCCTTCTAGTTTCCCTTGGACATGAGGTTAGTCTAAGTTGGAAACGTGTTGAGAAGGCCTGTCCCATTGGGAACTTGCAGCCCACGTTTAAAACACCGGATTCCTTCTGTCAACCCGAATGAGAAAATCACCAGTTTCAAAATGTTCTCGGCGCTCAAGAAGTTCTCTAAATCTTCAAGCCACTTCCGTCTGAAGCCGGACCAAATCCAATTTCTTGGAATGAGGGTAATATAGACGAAGAGAATGTCACTAATCCGTGTTCGAAGGCTCCAGCTGAAGTTGTTAATCAAGTTCCTAGGGGAGGACTGCCCTATGGAACAGAACAAGATGGTGTCAGACAAGTTGAAGCTATCACAATGGCATGGACAAAAACGTCTTTAGGGGTGGCTTATACTCTGTGAGTTCCCATCCAAGATATGATGCCCACTGAAGGTACAATGGCTGACTTTAGAGTAACTAGTATGTGGCTCTTGTACTTCATTAATGCTTTCCAATCCTCAATAACCGCAAACCTCTCGGCCTACGTGACCAGTGGTTTTGAATCCCACTCCTTGATCCCGGTTATGTCCGTCGTGTCGAGTGTCATGTCAGCAGCAACTTATATGCCTCTAGCAAAAATCCTGAACCTTTGGGATCGATCTATTGGTTTTCTCCTCATGGCAGTGTTTATGGTTATAGGATTGGTATTGTCAGCGACTTGCACAAACATCGCCATCTACTGTGCATCGCAGGTACGTCTATTTCGTTCCAGTGTATGAGATGAAGACCTGACTATCGAAAAGGTATTTTATAGTATCGGCTTTAGTGGTATTACCTTTAGTATTGATGTTATTACGGCAGACACATCCACACTGCGCGACCGAGGACTTGCTTTCGCATTTACTTCCTCGCCTTATATTATCACTGCGTTCGCTGGTCCCGCTGCTTCGGAACATTTCTATGCGTTTAATTGGAGATGGGCATATGGTTGTTTTGCGATTATTCTTCCCGTTATTGCAACGCCAATGTTTATTCTTCTCCGGTACAACCGTAACAAGGCAGAGAGGAAAGGTCTCTTGCAGAAGAGACAGCGTTCCGACAGGACACTTATGCAGAGTATCGTCTTTTACATTATTGAGTTTGACCGTAAGTACTTGTCCTTCGCTACTGAGTGCTTTAACTAATGTTTTAGTTCTGGGAGTCGTCCTTTTAGCAGCCGGCCTCGTCCTTTTCCTCCTTCCATTCACCATCGCCGGCTCCACCGAAAATGACTGGAAGTCTGCCTCCATTATCACTATGCTTGTTATCGGTGTTGTCTGCCTTGTCGCTTTTGCTTTGGCAGAGCGTTTCCTTGCTCCAGTGCCCTTTCTTCAGTGGGACATCTTAACGTCTAGGACAGTCCTCGGGGCATGCCTCCTCGACGTTTCATACCAAATTGCATACTACTGCTGGAATGGTTATTTTACGTCTTACCTACAAGTTGTGTATGGACAGAGCATTACCACCGCAGGATATATAAACAGTATCTTCGACGTTGTTTCTGGAGTATGGCTCTTCGGTGTAGGGTTCCTCACCAGGCGAACTTCTCGTTTCCGATGGCTACTTTTCTGCGCAGTGCCCTTGTACATTCTTGGAGTTGGCCTAATGATTTATTTCCGCAAGCCCAACTGGCCAGTGGGCTACACGATTATGTGTCAGGTATTCATTGCCTTCGCAGGCGGGACTATGATTATTTGCCAACAAGTTGCGGTGATGGCTGCGAGTGACCACAACAATGTTGCCGGAGCCCTTGCATTCCTTGGTGTCTTCGGGTCCATGGGAGGAGCTGTTGGAAGCAGTATTTCTGGTGCTATCTGGACGCACACTTTGCCGGATGCATTGAAACGACTACTTCCTGAATCCGCCAAAGCTGACTGGCAGAAAATTTATGAGTCGCTTGATGTGCAACTTAGCTATCCAAGAGGCACAATGGCCCGACATGCCATCTCGCTTGCTTATGCTGTCGCGCAAAGCAAGATGCTGATTGCTGGAACAGCTATTATGGCGCTCTCTCTTGTCTGGATGTTTGTGATTAAAGACATTAGACTTACTAAAGATGTACAGACCAAAGGTGTCTTGTTCTAAACATGTTCTGTGTCTGCAGAGGCTCACAGCGAGGTGGATAATATGTTCGAAGATACTATGGGACAAGACTCCCGCTTATTTCTCTTAGACAATGGTTATAACCTAGATTCCAGGGCGATGGATTCCTTAGAGCAGTTATATTGATTTTAATGAGTTTAATTATATAAAATATTTTATACTAAACCCATTCCATCGAATTCAGCATCCGGAAAGCCACCCTCAATTCGAGGCCTGTATCTAAAGGAGAGAGACTTTACCTACATTTCGACCCACATCATCCAATAGACAATCCAGGTAACTGCAAGCACTAAAGATGGTATCAAACAACTCAGGAAGTGGTAGTGCTCAAGCAGCCTGACTAGTGCGTCGTCCTTCTCTCTCCTCTTTAGCCTGTTGTCTCACTCGCTCAACAAGAGCCTGGTCGTCTTGCATGGATCCCTCGAAAGTCCACAGTGCAGGACACTTTCCAACTTTGCGTCGGAACACGTAGGTGTTGACCCACCAGGGGAGAACCTTAAAGCACTGGTGTGACATGAATTTGCGAGTAGGAATTTCAAAGATATAATCCAATTCTTCCTGTAGGAGGGTTAATTCCATATCTCATAGGCACCTAATGGAAGGGGTCCGTACCAGGGTCCTCTGTTTCGTCTCGGGAAGCCAGAGGAAAATCATGATGAGAGCAACTACATTGAGACCCGCGTAGAAGCCAAATGCACCAGCGACGGTCATCGCAGCAATCATCGGGGGGAACGTTATAGATAGAATGGCGGCAAAGAAGAAGCAGGTTGCAACGGCCCACGACATGCCGACCTCGCGATGGCTGAGAGGGAAAACTTCGGCGGAGTAGGTGAACGGAACGGGCCCTTCGCCGGGTGAGTAGAAAGCGGCGAACTTGACAGTTATTAGTGAGTGGTAGACGGTGAAGTACTGGCATATGAGATGTTTACATACCACGTAGATGAACAGGGCCATCAGGGCAATGTGAGCGGTTAGCTTCTCAGAAATTAGACTGCACAAGCCAGCAGCAAGAAGAGTCCATGTCATATTCGGGAATGTGAAGAGCAAGAGCGACCGCCGTCCAAAAGTGTCTATTGTCCAGACTGCCGGGAAGGCGAAGAGGAAGTTTATCAATCCAAAGCCAAAAGAAGCAAAGAGCGCTTCCCTGGGGGATGAACCCGCTTCAGCAAAGATAGTCGAGCTATAGAAGGCAATGATGTTAACTGTGGTATGGTGAGTCAAGCTGCTAATACGATGTTCTCATACGAATACTTACTCCCGCACAGCTGCTGTGCGAGCATAACGGTGAAAGAGGCGAGCGTAGCGCGGCGAACCCGGGGAATGGTAAATAACTCGGTAAAACGTTTTACATAATTGTTATCCATCTTTACCAGTGCGTTCTCCTCCCTAAGCTGTGCATAAATGTAGAAAAGATCGCGAGCGGCTTGAATCTCATGATTGCGAAGCTTCTTTAGTGACTTGTAGGCATCTTGGAATCTACCTTTCTTGATGTACCATCGAGGAGATTCTGGATGAAGAAGTCAAATTACTGCGAGGTAAAAAGGAACGAGACAAAGGGCTAAATACAATTACTCACCTGGGCAAATATAAACCCCAAGCAGCAGTGGCAACGCCGGAATAAACGCTGATCCAAGTTGAAGACGCCATGATATGGCCCCTGTATCCATGACTGCGAGGTTTGCACAAGTCCCTAGCCAAATTCCAAAGGCAGTCCACATCTGCCAGCTCATAACCAAGCCACCTCGGATAGCCGCTGGAACGTTCTCTGCACAGAAGATGGGAATGGTTGATCCTTTACAGCCCATTCCAATTCCAAGCAGCAGCCTGGTCACGAAAAGCTGTGGCCATGTCTGCGAAACGGCAGAGCCAAATGGAGACAGGAAACAGAAGACAGCCGAGGTGAAAATCGTTCCACGCCGCCCAAAGTAATGGTTAAGGGGGTCCGTCAGCCAGCATCCACTAGTTGTAAATTAACAAATGGCCCAGGTGTGATAAAAGTCGAATGGAGGAGAACAAACATGATTGAACAAGCAATATAGGGTCCAGCATTCACGACACCTTTAATCCACTCATTGAGGTTCGCATCAGGGTTGACAACTTCTACTCCATCAACTATTATTTTAGGCTCTGTTGGGATACCGAGAGCCTCGGGGAATGATAGGTTTGCGCCGTTAGAGCCTGTCTGATCCCATCCCTGGACGGCGGCGCCAATAGAGCAAAGAACAATCGTGAAGTACAGGCGCCAGGGCTGTCGCCATTTGTGCAAAACCTCGTTTTTAATTGCAGAGATTTCTTCTTCAGTAATTCCAGGGACAGACTCGAATTCTGGTGGATCTTTGGCAATGAGAGCTCCCTTGACAAGCAGGTCTCGCTGTTCTTGAAATCCATTTGCTTCAGCAAACTGGTCGACGTCCGCGATGACTTCCTCCTGGGTCATATGAGCCAGTGGGTTTTTGATCCTGAATGTAATCAGTTGGTGGCATGCCCAAAGAGTCGACTGATAAGGTTGAGATCCGTACCTTCCTGTGGTAGTGGTACCCGGTCCCTGCATCCCATCTTCGGAGCTGCTAGTGTTATCCACTTTTTTGGGCGGAACCTTTCTAATATGATAGGCATAGTTAGGAAACGGTTTCTTGCTATGGCATTGTTAGAGCATCCATGGATGTACGTACTCCTCCTCATGTTGCTCGACAACCTTTTCCATGTTTTCAAAAGCCATTGTGTGTCAATTTCTATTCCCACAGCGGAGCTGCGCGCTTCAAGTGATTCAAACACAACGGAAAGAGAAAAATAAAACCAAAACCAAATTCCATTCGGGGGGGGGTTTGCAGCTTTTTAAAACAGCTAGTTTCAAGACCGGCTCGACGGCAGGCAGGCTCTTTGTTGCGGGGGAATCCTCTAGTTAGGAGCTAATAAACCAAACCAGCCATTTTTGAAGCCTCGCGGCCATGGCTTTGGCTCGGCGTTTCTAACTGATTCGATGTTTGGTGCTGGAAGGGACTCCGCTTTTAGCCAAAGCAGGCATTATCCGACTAAGCCAAACCAAAGATGCACATAGCTCGCAGTTATTGGGTTCGAGACTAAGCCACATTTTGACGACCTTAGCGGCGATCTGGAAATTCCATGCGAGTCACGAGTAACACAGACGCGTTTAAAACAAATAGACAAATTTCCGTTGGGAATCAGAGGCACTGGACATGGAATTGAGGGATGTTGCTTTCATTATGCTTGATTCGGACGTATTACAGGACAGGGGCGTCAAAAGACCAGGAGGTGGCTCATGGTGGCTCTTTGTGGATGCCGGGGGCTTCAGATGGCTTTCCATGGCTTACTGTGGCTTGCCTTGGCGGGATGATGCTGGTCAATAAAACTCATTTTCCCACCATTCATGAGATTATTGTCTGATCCGGGGCATAATCGGCCATATACTGCTTAGTTCCTTGATGTAAGACCAGGATGTCAACCGCTCAGGGCAGTTTGCCATCATAAATAATTTCTCAAATAGTACGACTAGTGATAAAGGACAGGGTATGCCATTGTATGTTGATCTGCTAAGAAACGACGAGAAGAAGGAGAAGAGCTTAACTTGCCTTATGTTGCCCAGTTTCTTAGGGGTTCTGTGGGTCACATGCGGTAATATTACCGGGAAATTATGAAGGCGTGACAAGAGTGCCACGAATCCCAAGAAACTTGGCAAATTCCTTGGGAGGCGGACCAATCGCTTAGGGCTACACCTGAACTCTTAAGTCTGCACAGGACACAGATAGAAGCAGACGACTTTGTAGTTGGGAGAGGAAGGGCAAAGGATGAAGGATTGGAAGGGGAGTAGAAGTCTGGAGACGGGAGGGGTTTGGAGAGGGAGAAAAGTACCAGTTCAAGACAAGAGCAGAAAATACCTGGGTATCCTTTATGTTAGATATTGGTTAAAAGATGGAAGCCCTAAAATTCGCCCTGACCAACCCCCCTCCTCCAAAATTACTTCAAACTTCGATACAATGATGTGCTATATAGTTTTAGCTTCTCGCCCTCAGAGATAATTGTCTCATTACTGGCGTCCTAGACATGGATGCGCTGGGTTGTCATGGTTTAAGGGAAACTGGCTATCGGCTTCTATGCACTTGGACTAAGAATAGGTAAGGATTATCTGGCGAGCTGGATCATACTAGGAGTCATGGTATTTGCAGGAAAAACATTTAAGTAAACATGCACATGTATACCATCAACTATTACGATCGTTCTCCAACGATGACAAAACCGTAAACACATATAATGCAAAATTTCAGGAAAAGAAGGCTTGAAATGCGGTAATGAGATACTACAGCCTTCAACTCGCCCGCGAGTGCCCCCTAACAATCAAAAGTCATCATCCGCCTGTTTTCTCTTCCCCTTAGCCTTGCGCTTGTTCCCCTTGAAATGTTTCTTGGTAGTGCCCTGAACCTCTGAGATGTCGACACCGCGTTCCAATGCAATCATCATTCGTTCCTTACGCCCAGTCAGCTGCTTGCGCATCTGCTGTCCTTGTTCAGTATACTGTGAGTTGAAAGGCATGGTGATATGCGCCGCAGAAGCTTTAGAGTTTGGACCGAAAAATCCGGTATCAAGGTTCCGGGAGCGCGCCCCTTCGGCTTGGGACTTTTTGCTTGAAACGAATGAAGCGAGATCCGAGTCAATGTCATCGTTTCCTTCGGCTTGGGCCTGTTTGGCGAGCGCTGCCTGGCGCCTAGCTGGGAGATGGGCAAGATCGTAAAGCTCGGCGTTGTACTCATGGGAATCAATTGGTTCTTCGCCTTCCGGCGTTGGGGGAGGATGGCAGAAGAGGAGCTTCCCGTTGACATAATCTTTTAGGACGTACCGAGCTGCCCGAGATTCGTCTGGTTGCCCTTGGCCTGTTGTCGCGAAGCCACGAGCTTTGGCATATGTTCTAAGAATCTCGTTCGCTGTCGGGACACCAGTCCCGCCTTCTTCAAGCGGCCGAGTGTGGATTGTCACTCCGTAGAGGTTTTCCAGGAAATGTTTGGGAATGCGTTGGGCGACTAGCCCAGCTGGGCCAATGAATTCGCGTTGCTGGTCAATGGGGAGAACGCCGTTGACGACCAGCTCGGCTTTTGTTGTGGCGAAATTAGGGAACACCAAACCTGGGCAATCGCATAGCATGATCTCCGGTGAGAGGTAAAGGGTTTGGAAATGCTTGGTTTTGCCTGGCGTTGCTGAAACAGAGACCTTCTTGGCTCCCAGAAGTGCGTTGAGTGTGCTAGACTTTCCGACGTTGGGGTATCCCACGAGACCAATAGTTGTCTTCTGTTTAGATGGTTCGTCTGGGTTCTGGTTTTGGGGCAGAGTGTCTGGTGAATTGGATAAGAACAGTTCTTCCAGCTCATCTACATCCAGAATCTCCGTGTTTCGGGATTTCTTGTCAGAAAGACTTAAGCCGCCATCGTGTTCATTCTGGCCGTTTTCGCCCTCCCGTACGTTCATCGACTTGGCCGCGTCAGCCAACTCGTCATCGACCTCTTCATCATCTTCGCTCTCAGACTGGCCATCCAGGAGACGAGCCTCATTTCGTTCCTTGGCCAGATGGGCTGAGAAAAATCGGAAGCTGATGTCATTCCGATCGAAATAATCCGCCCAGGACTCCCTTTGCTTAGGGGTCAACATATCTGCCTTGTTGACAAGCAGCAGATTCTTTTTCTTGGGGTCAATCTCCTTCACATAAGCCTCCAGATCCGCAGAGCGGAAGAGCAAGGGATTCCGAGCGTCCACAATCTGCACCACCAGATCAGAGCGCTCAATAACACGCCACAACTGTCTCCAGACTTCCAGATTTCTCTCAAAAGGAGTCATTAACAAATCGTGGTTCTCCTGAAGCTCTGCAAGACCTCTCCTCCAGTTCAAAAAACTCTCCCTCTCCATCACATCCAACTCATCGGGAGTCGTCTTCTTATCCCACTTCGGGCGTCTCGGAACCGTCAATCGTGATTTGTTCTTCTGGTGCTTCCTCACGGCGGACCTCTCCTCTGCCGCAGAGAGAAGGTAGGGATTCTTCTGATCGGCGTGGATGATCTTCACATTGCTCATCTTCTCCGCTGTGAAATCGGTGCCCGCAAGCTCGGCGGTGCTTAGGAATTCGTCGAGTGCGGCCTGCTCCGTGACACTGCGCATCTTCATCCATGCTGCATCCTGGTGGCTGTTGGTAACATAGGTTTCACCGTTGACACCTGTACGTGCAATGGCTGCATTGTGCGAGGCTTTCTTTTGACTCGATGCTTTTCCCTTTCCGAAGCGATCGTTCATGAGACTGTTACCCAGTCCCACGGAGTTCTTGGACTTTGCGAGAGGCATAATGACGGTGGTTGTCAGGTCTCCTATCTGACACACCGACGTATATGAAATCAATCCTCTGCGAGAGAAATAGAGGTTAGGAATTGGAAAGAAACAGGATTGTTGACGGAGGCGAATAGAATTTGAAATCGGACCCCGCGTGGTTAAGATAAGGGATTAGTCATACTTGGCACAGATATTAATCCATTGGGTGTAAAAATTAGGGTCAAAAGTGGGATTGATTCATACGAACATATTATCTATAATGCGTTTTATATAGCAGACATATTTGTTGCTTTAAATATAGGTACCTAGGTATTGTTAGGAGGATTGTATTGTACTTGTTATGTCTGCATAACTTATGCAGAAACTGCATGCGATAAGAGACACGTGACTCATATCATCCCACTTTTTTTTTCTCCCAAAAAGAATCGACAATCTTCAATTAGGAATCAATCCTCTCAGAATTACAAGAGACAGCTCTCTTGATTGTCATTCAAAATGCCTCCCAGGAAACAGTGGATGTAGGTCAATTACGATCTCAGACGACCCAATCGCCGATAACTAACTCCAAACGCAGCGACAAAAAGAATGCTACAACCTACCAACTCCTCCACCGACCCCAATATGATCCATTAATTCACGATTCCGAGGCTGATGACCGCGTGCTACACCAAGTATCGGGTCCAGCACCGTCCACAGCCTCAGGACCATCCAAGCAAGCCCGAAACCTATCCGATCTCGCGAACGAATTCCAATCCGAGTCCATTCGCAAGAATGAGGGCGAAGCAGCCAACTATGGCATTTTCTACGACGACACGAAATATGACTACATGCAACATCTACGGGAGCTTGGAACAGGAGGCGGAAGTTCACACTTCGTTGAGGCGACCAATAAGGGCAAAGGCAAAGCGAAGGGAATGAAGTTGGAAGATGCATTGAGACAGACCTCGTTGGATGATACCCAGAGTGACATTGGTGGTCCGGCTGGTAGTGTATATGGTTCCGATATGCGATCTACTGCCTCGTCGTATGTGCGCCCACAGACGTATCAGGATCAGCAAAATGTGCCGGATGATATTGCTGGGTTTCAGCCGGATATGGATCCCCGACTTCGAGAGGTTCTGGAGGCGCTCGAGGATGATGAGTTTGTTGACGATGAAGATGATGAGAATATCTTTGGAGAATTGACTCATCATGCGGAGGAGGTTGAGCCTGGCGAGTGGGAGGACACGTTGTTTGACCAGGAGGATGAAGATGATGGTTGGGAATCAGATGCGACTGAGAAAGCCCCGGTGCAGAGAGGGACCACTGAATCTGCACAGGAAGATAATGATACTCAAGAACCTGCTTCTCAGAAAGCACCGGGCGAGTTACCTAGTGACAACGAACCAATCCCCGATCTGCAGCCAGAAGACCAAGGATGGATGCGCGAGTTCGCCAAATTCAAGAAAGACATAAAGGCCAAAGCTGCACCCGCAACACCCAGCGTTGCTCCGTCAGAGCAGCGAACACTTGCATCCACGGTATTCACAGCTGGAGGCACGCCTGTTCGTAAAAAGAAGCGTAAGGGTGCCCTTACCAACCCTTCGGCTTACTCCATGACGTCTTCATCACTGGCTCGAACTGAAGGACACAAACTCCTTGACGACCGGTTCGAGAAGATAGAAGCTCTTTACGCACTCGATGAAGAGGACGAGTACGACGATAATATATCGATGGCGAGTGGCATGACAGGAATGACTGGAGCGACGGGTATGTCTGCGGCATCATCCCAAGCTCCAAGCCTGGTTGATGCTAACGGGCCGCTGCCCTCGACTCACAACTTCAATAATATTATGGATGATTTCCTGGCGGGCTGGGATGGCAATACTAGTGCAGAGACGAAACGGAAAGGTGCGAAGTCGAAGCGAGGAAAGAATGGCAATGAGGCAATTGGGATTAAGATGCTTGATGAAGTTCGTCAAGGTCTTGGTCCAGCCCACTTGCGCGGAAAAGTCTCTGGAAAGGCATAGGTTGAATGAGGTACAACGATTATGATGTTCTACATGATCTGGTTGGCGTTTGGGTCTTCACTATTGCTGTTCTAACGCGGTTTGAAAAAAACATTTTTCCGTATATTTGGCGTTGGTTATATTTTGATATAGTTGATGATAGAACCCATAACCTTAAGAAAATCGCTTGATAATGCTCCAAATTAATGGGTATTCTATATATATCACAGCACATGGCCATCATGCAAATATGTACAGTACATGGGGTATAACAGAATCACTCTATCACAACAAAATAACCAACCAAGATATATAATCTCCGAAACAAAATGCTAGTTTACAGCGCACCGCCAACCTTCTCAACAATCCACATAGCCAGCCGGACATTCCACCTAACGCGTCTCTCTGTCCTCCTCAAATCATCTCTAGAGGCAGCCTTCGAGTGCTCCTGCAGCCATTCAGTCTCATGTCGCAATTTTTGCTTCAATTCCTGGTCATTCGTGACAACCAATGCACCAACTTCTATATCAAGACTATAACTGCGCTTGGTATAATTGCTGCTGCCAACAAATGTTAGGCTGGGGTGGTCTTCCCTAGGGGATGTAATCCACAATCCCTTAGCGTGGTAGGTCCAACCGCCTGGCTCCCCGACAGTGCCGCGGCGCCATTCCTTTAGCTGAATGGAGTTTGTTCGCTGTGCTTCGGCTACTCTGTCTAAGAAACGTGCAGATAGGTGGGTGTACGCAGCCGGGAGCATGCCGGAGATACCTGGGGATCCATAGAAACCATTGGCCCAGGGTGAAGCCGTAAGCACTGTACCGCGGGTGGTCGATGCTGTCTGGCATGATGCCGACGTGCTGGCAATTAGAAGGGACGAGAGGACAGGGTGGATGTTGAAATAGCCAGCAGTGAAGAGCCAGCGAGCGCCTGAAAAAGCAGGGGATTCTGATAGTAGGCGGAGGATGGAGGTCACGGCAGGAAATTCTGTGGAAGTGTCGGGTTTCAGAAGAGGAGTGAACTGGGCGACCGGATAGACAAATGTTTGACTGCCTGAAGACGGTGATGGGAGAGCATGCTGTTTCTCAGACGGTTGTATGAGTGGGTTTAGCACTGTTGACGAATAGGAAATGAAATCTTGCGGATTCTCTAGAGGTGATGGTGCACCATTGCCCACTGGCCAGTCCAAAAGATACCCGGCAATGTTGTTCTTGTCTGGTAGGACTCGAAAACTGAGACTGCAGACCGCATGGTGGATGCGCGCATAGTAGTCGGCAAGTTCTTTCGAGTTGAACAGATGGTACCGGTCCAAGCGATTTGTGAAATAATCTTTCGAGAGATTGGCCCTAAGCAGTACAGAGTCAGTATAACATGTTACTTTTTAACCATGTAGTCCATACCCTGAAAGCATTATCTCGTCATCAATACCATATAGCTTCATATGCTGAAGCCCCCAGCCCTCGTTGATCCTCCGCGGAATCCACTTCTTTCGCAGTCCGGTCAGGTTGGGGGTATGAAACATGCGGATCTCCACTCTTTCCGAACCATGCTCTTCAACCAAGGATGAGAGAAGTGACGCGCAGGATGGATCGGGGGTTTCACGAGTGCCTCGTAGGGCATCTGTTAGAATAGATACTTTGAGGTTGGGATTGTCGCGGAGAGCTTGGTTCAGTGTTTCTATAAGTTCGAATTCGGCTTTTCCAATATACAGTGTAGAGAGATATATGCGTCTCTTTGCTTTCTTAATTTTCTCCTGTACGAAATGTGATTTAGTCTGATATTGCTGGGCATTTTGTCGAGTATAACTCACCTTCAATGTGTCGAAGAACGCCGCAGGGGAGTCCAAGATCGTGATTTGAGAAGCCGGAACTTCAAACCGAGGCGCTATACGGTCTAATTCCACAGAAATACTTCCCAAAGGCGAAGACGTCGCTTGCGAAGTTGTACTGGAAGTAGAAAACGCGGAGAACTGACGACCAGGCAACTTCCTCTCAGTAAAGGGCCTCCTCACACAGCATCGGAGGGCATGACCGCCAACTCGCCTAAACATCATGGCAGTCATCCAAACCCAGCCGCGACCCGTATAGAAGGAATTGAGAGACAAATTGAGGGAATGTAGCAAACACCGAGAATTTCCCATGCTGGATCGGATCGATGCAAACTGAACAAACATACCCGGCCAAACTCTCCATCATCGAAATCGGCAACTTCGCTCTTCCTGTTATTCAAGTCGACGAGCTATTCTCTGTCAAATCACGCAAAATGTCTACCCTTCCTCGTACCTTGCGGAACCTGAAAAGGGTTGGAATTAAGGTTTGTCTCTTTACTGAGCTTTTGGAAGATTCGGTGTGCTAATACCCCCTCTCTACAGGACTACTTCCACCAGATGATGGTATGCGACCCCGACAATAAAGAGACATCAGGCGCTTGGTTGTAATGGAATGCTGACTTTACGATTTTTGCTGGTGTTATATAGTACATCGGTATGGTGTTCCCTTCTTGGTCCGCGAGGCAATTGACTGACTGCTTGAATTATAGGTGATACCAAAGCGGGTACATTCATCGGAGCCGATCGATATGGCAACAAATACTACGAGAACACGAAGGAGTCAGAGGAACTTCCCCGTAAGATGGACTCCATTACTCGCCGTTTTGGATGATAGCTAATGGACCCCGCCCAGTCCGAACCCGCTGGGTTGACTACAAGGAGCACGAATACGACCCTTCGCAACTCGAGCCTGGCTGGTGAGAACTCCCCACTACATTACTGTATCTATGCGCCATATTGGCTAATTTTACCCTGGTTAAAGGCACGCCTGGATCTCTTACATGGTCGATACTTCCCCGACCGCTGATAAGGTTATGCAAACTGGCTTGCGCAGTTGGGAACTGCCAGAGCACAGGCCGAACATGACTCTTAGCCGTGGTGCTTTCAAGACTTACTCGACGTGAGTGTCAAATGTTCCTCCCTGGATCTATCATTTGCGTTTTTGTTGAGAATTGTATCGTACTCTGTGGTTCGCATTACTAACATCCTTCGAAGTACACGTCCCAAGTACTCAGCCTGGACACCCGTCGCCGCTCCACGGTAAGGAAAGTGTTTGAAATCAATTTCAACTATTATTGCGTCTGGGGTTGTCTGGGTCTCCAACCGTTAGGTAGGAGAAGTGTAAATAGAGATGTTTTATGTTTAGGTAACCTTGATTAAAAATTGTTCGGATACACTCCATTTTTGCATCTCATTTACTCTATCAAAATGACCGAGATATCAACAAGGTATCGCTTTGGGTCAAAAGGAAATCAACAGAATGCAGTATTTGCATACTTAAATACAGGATATTAAAATTGTTTCAGTCAAAGGACATATAAACCGGAACCAATGTTTGACCAGTGCCGAATTGGTCGTCGATCCTCCAACTCAATACACCACCACAGGACTTCCCTCAGTTTATGAATTTGGCCCCCGGCCTCGTACGCTCTAGCTAGACCATACCATGCTTCAGAGTTGTCCCACGAACTGCCGCGCTTTGTCAAGGCGGACAAGAGACCGTAGGCGCGATCCCTAGCAGCAAGTCGGTTGAGGTACCTGGGTTCTTCATTTGATGCCCATCTTGGCTGGTTATTTTGTGGCTTCGAGAGGTCCTCCTGAGTGTCCCTACTCTTGGAACGGGCCTTGTTCAATGCCTTGTTCTGATTGTTGAGAGTTTCAGCTAGTAATGATTGCATCGAGATGTTGACATCAACGTCTTCTTGAGCAGGCTCCGGTGGGATTTTCTGGTCCCATATGTCAAGGAGCAGATCAGCCAAAACAATTGTTGCCTTCGGATGGTCCATGTATCGCATCAATGCTTCCTCGAAGTGCTCCATTGCCTCATGTGGGCGTGACTGGGCCTTTGATAATAGCCCACGTTCAGTGAAGAGATCAGCCCAGAGTTCGTCACAGCTCTTCCCAGAACCCCAACCACGTGTCCTGAATGCTCTCGCAGAGCACTCTTGTGCGGCAACAAGTGCTTCGACTCTTGAAACATGTTTAGAAGCCTCTTCGCATGCCTCGTGTGCGTCGTCGAATAACGCTGCGCGTCGGTAGAGTCCAGCAATGAGAAGCCAGATTTTAACCAGAATGCACAAAGCGTGCTTCTGTAATTGCGTAGTTGGGAACCTCGTCACGGCATTTGTCGGAGAGTCGAACCTGTAGCATATAGGCAATCGGACATCTTGCTCAGGTGGCTGTTTCGAATGGCCGGTCGGGGCGGGCTGGCGTGTGTGTTTTATATTATGAGCAATTGGCCGCAGAGGCTGTTTCCCAGTTTGCTGCTGGTCCGCTGGACTCGTTATGGCAGTATCGGATACTGCAATGCCAACCATATCTGGTTGCCGGGCCGCAGGAACCGATGGAAGGGCCGACGTTCCAGGTTCGCCGTTTGTAAGTTGTGGCTGTTGAGCTTGAGAATTATCTGACTTCTTAACACTACCGCCACGCTTCTGCAATTTCTGGCGTGATTGCTGTGGATCTTCAACTGAGATACCATCCTCCTCTGTGACTTGAATAGAAGGTGCATCGGCAGTATTAGCCTGGTCCTTTTGAGCATTAGAATCAAGCTTATCGGCAGTGATATTGACATTGTTGACTTCTGGTTTTCGGTCTGGAACACGTGAACTTCTCTGTCGTCCAAATATACTGCTACGAAAGCTTCTCACAGTTCCAGCAGAGCTCTTCGGGGGAGTAAGACTGTCGGCCTTTGTAGTTTTTGTCTCTTCATCGAGATTTAGGTTAGGAAATAAGGTCGCGAAAAGGCCTAGAAGGTGATCGCTACGATTCACGGCAGCTTCTGGACCTTCTGAGAGCTCAAGAAATGCAATTTGCGTTATTCGAGTCTCGATTATTCGTTCCTTCTCCCTTCCTCGCAACTGGCCGACCAGCGCATGTTGTAGATCCGACGGATTATATTGATCTTTCCCATTTTGAACTGGCTTAGACGACCCTTTTTCACTGTGACTGTGAGAGCTAGCGGCATTGGGGAATTGCTCAAACACAGCCTCACATGAGCGCTCAGCGATCTCAAAATCTTGTTTCGCACTGAGCAAAAGGGCGAGCAAATGCCACAAAGGCACAATGTCGCGCTCTCTGGACAGAGTGCGCTGGCCTGCACTATGATGAGTGTTTGATGCCAATGCTAACTTGGCACATTTAATTGCCGCATCCAAATCTCGGTTTTCCGCCAAAAGAAGGGCTAGGGTATATAGCGACGAAAAGTTTAAACTATCTTCCAGTTCTGGATCAAGACTTCTTTCCAGATACTCAATAGCTTCAGCCCTTATGTCGTCTCGACTTTCGTTCACGGGAGTCCAGCTGGCCCAGTTGGCAAGACCAACACCGATGGCTCTGTACCCAGTGGCGATTATCCGAGGGGAAACCGCTTCGGGCTCTGTAGAATTGATATTTTGGCGGATTAAGGATTCGCCGTTCTCCTGTTGACTTCGGCTACCCGGAATGTTTTGCACATGCTTGTCTATGTACTGTTTCAGGAGGTCAGTGAGATCCCTTGCCTTTTCCGCCTCCTCGTGTGAACCAAAACAGCAGAGCATGGTTACACCTTCAGAGACGGTTTGGATCAAAGTCCCATCATTCTCCAGTTCTCCGTACTGGGCTGATTTCTCTGCCCTTGATTTGGCATTCGTAACAATTTCAATATAAGAATCGAGTGCTCTGAGGGCAAGATCAAAGTCCGCTAAAGCAGAATGGACATGAAACAAACGCCTGAGGATCAAGTGTGAGTGGTAAGTTTTCGTGGCAGCGCGATATAGAATCTAAAGTAATCCACGTCAGTGTGTTTGCAGTGCGCTTAAATACTTCCAATCACCTACATCCAGAACATTGCGGCCGACGGCATTCTGGCCCCCTTCACCGAGGTCTTCATCTCGCCAGTGCGGACCGCAGAGAATCTCCCAGTTGTGAATTACTTGCTCGACCCAGTCCTCAACCTGCGGACTTTGGGCATTCGCCATTGGGAATTTCGTCTCCCGTAGGAGATTATTCTCGCAAATTGACTCCACGCGGCGTATTTCATTCGCAAGTTGTAAACGTTCGGTCCCACTTGTCGGAGGCACATATGGCAAATCATGTTGTAGAATGGCTGTCAGAACATTATAATAGGATTTCCAAATCCTAGTCTTCGAGGCAGGTTCACTAGGGCGCTCGCTCTGCGTGCCATTGGAAGAAACCCATTGATTCACGCTAGGGTGAGCAGACCATAACCGGAATGCTTTTAGGGCAATTTCCACGTATTTGTCGTCGCCATAAGGCGCATTACTGGAAACCTCATCGCCGGCCAGTATTGCGCATTTAGCTAGAAGGTTTTCAGCCCAATAAGAAAACTGAGGATTCGACTGATAGATTTTGGTGTGGGCAGCCAACCAAGGTAGGACGGAACTAAATGTTTCTAATGCATCACTGGATCCCACGACCGTCGATTGCGCAGCACCTATCTCCTAGTCAGGAATTCATTCTTCTTTCTTGCCTCTCTCTATTATCGCTCACCTTTGATGTAGCAGCTCTTCACAATGCAAGCCTCAGTCCATGGGGATAGTTCTTGTCCCTCGCTTGAAAGAGTATTTAATGTTGCGGCAAAATCCTTCGGGAGGCGAGCCGCTGCCAGACCCGGCTCATTTAGCGTCCAATGTATCCATCCCAAACTAACCTGCGCTTGGAATACGTCTTGCTGAGAGCCTTCTGCTTTATCAATGGAGGACAAGAGGGAAGGTATTAGCTCAGGCAAATTCGACGATTGAGGGGTCGACGGAGTCTGTTGGGTGTAGGCGGCGATGCGAGAGTCTGCTGTCGCGGCGTCTATAAAACCTATTCGAGCGCGATCAGTATATCTCCAAGCAAATAGGTGGAAAAGACGAGAAATACAGGGCATTCCGTTTGAGTGTTTTGTGACCTTTCGAATCAGCTCTGGGAGTTCATCCCATTTGTTCTGACAGCGAGCATTATCCAAGGCAACAACATAGCGCTGGCCCTTATCACTGTCTAGTATCTGTCGGAAGTGTCAATTGATATTGTCCTCGGTAATAACTTTTTCGTGGAATATATAGGAGCAGGTCGAAAGACTCACAGCCATGGTTGAGTACAGTGGTTAGAGGTGGTAAGAAATAGCTGAGGAAGAAGTGATAGGGCATGTATCCATAATTAATTAATAATGCCACTTCAAGCCCGAAGCAATGGACCGACGAACATGAGAGAAGCGACTAAAGGAAGATCATTGTCAGGGGGGAGAAGACAAGAAGAGAGAATCCATTCCATTAATTCGCATGGAAATTGGGCGGTTGAAGATCATCTCCAGGTATCTGAATTACCGTAATTTGGTAATTCACCGTACAGTACCGACTTCCGAGGCTTCACGTGTGGCCCAAGCTTTCTTTTAGTTTTTTAACTTTTTTTGCTTCTGCGACAATTTGGACTTTCCTTTCCCAGAAGCTTTTCTGTCACTCAATTGGCCTAGGGCAATTGCTTTTCGGATCTTCATAAGCTTCCTGAGATGGCCACCACATCTCTCCGTGCGGTAACCCATCGCTTGACCACCACGCCAGTCCAGGAACTACCCCAAATCACCTCTTTTCTTGCGACGTCGTTAAGTGATTGCAGCCAACTTCTCTCTTCTCCACAAGGCCAGAAAGTTGGAAAGAATGACTCCGATGATACCGTTCAGCTTCATAAGCTCAAGACACGCCTTGCAAGTCTGCTACAGGACCGAACACTGGAAGGCCGATGGACCGCAGTTATTCTGGTGAAGGCGACTTTGGAGGCTGGGCAGTGGGAGGTCCTGAGAGGGTTTGAACCCATATTCCGCAGTCTAATTGGGATACTGGCGGTAAGATATGATATTTATGTGCTTTGGGGAGAACAATTGCTAATCGATTTCTATCTACACAGAAACCAGATCCTGTTTCTACCAAGAAAATGTGTATCATCACGTTGACACGCATATTCCACCTGACCTACCAGTATCCGACTCTCGTTCGGGAGATAACGACGCCTTCCATGCCGGCATTTATCACCTCCGTTTTGAATCTCGTATCCGTCAAGCCATCGTCTGAACAAGTACGGAAACTCAAGCCAAACACCCCGTTCTTGGAGACTGCTTTGCATGCGCTTGTGGCACTTATCTCTAAACACCCGACCATCTTCCGTCCATTCTCTGCGCAAATACACAGCTTGCTTGTCGCCATTATCGGTTCACAGTCCTCGACGTTCTTCTCGACGCCTGAGTTAGACTTGGCTGAGCAGTTATTTGTATCGCTTCATAATTGTGCCCCGAAGAATACCTCTGGTGAAGAATGGAAAAATGCGATACGGTTGACCATATCCTCCATCCATAGAACCTCGGATAATGTTTTCAGAGCTGTGGTGGAGCAGTGGGAGTCTGTTGATGCTACCCTAAGACAAGCCGCGAAAACTCCAGACTACAGCCAGGAGGTAGGTGACGATGGTCCAGATCCTTTAGGACTACCCGGCTGGCGGGGTGTCCATTCTGGTGTACAGCGTTTGATTGCGCTTCTGAGATTGCTGCCGAGATTTCTCTCCACCCCAACAGCAGCTACAGTTGGGGTTCCCATTGGTTACATTCTGGATTTGACCGCCCGACTTACTTCTGTAACTGTCCCACTGGAGAGTCTTGATCCATCACAGTCCAATGTTCAGTTTAACTTGCAAATTGGCCGAGAGGAACGGGATAGCCTTTGGGCTGAGCTGCCTCGAATCCATGTAGCTTGTATAAACTTCTTCCTGAATCTTGTTAGAGCCTTGGAAAGTGGTATCCTTCCAGCGGCACAAAACATACTAGAGCAATCTCTTTGGGTTTTCCGAGCGGAGAATTTCAATAGGGGAATTCGTACATCAACATATGATCTGATGAACGCGCTGCTCCCCCTTATGGGACCCTCCATGACAAAACAAAATGTGTCCTCTTTGGCCAAAGTGATCCGCTCCTGCTGTCATGAGCTCTTGCCTCCTGGAGATTTAGGACCTTCAGCCGACTCATCAACCGACCCAAAAGCGAAATCGAAACAACAAAACCAGGTGATTGTCAATGCGGACTCGTTCTTGAATCCTAGCTTGAAACAATCCCGTCATGCAATGTCTTCATCATCTTTCCCTGGCTTGTTGCGCGCTGCATCGGAGCTTCTACCTACGATACTTAATTTTGTGCCCACCGAATTCCTTTCTCCATCGACACGCGCTGAAATCGATAGAACGAGCATTCTTGTTGCCGAAAAGAATGCCATGCTTGCTAGTGTTCTTAATCCACTACCAGTAACCCAGGGCCGTGGGACCGGGTCTAGTATCATGCCATTCCTAGTTAGAAGCTATAGTGGTGAGATGGAAGTGGAGGGACTTGTTAGGCCCCGGATGCCAGTCTTAATGAGTACGCCGGATCTTAATGGCTATGCCAATATTGACGAGGAAGAGGAAGAAGAAGCTTCTGGGATCGTGTCCCCCGGTCCTGCGGACAACACGGGGTTAATAAACACTTCTCTCCCAGTTGCACTTGATAACAGTCAAACCTCCACAAACGGTGCTACTGAATCCTTGGTCTCAAACAAGCGAAGCTATGCGGAGGAACCCATCACTCAGACGTCAGGCCTATCTTCAGCGTCACCAAAGACAACAGAAGATGTTCAGATAAAGAAAGCACGATTTGAAGAGGAATTTCCCAATATTCCGAAGCCATCCGTCGAGCAGACTTCGTTGACTCGTACCGAAGGGCCGACTATATCTGTACAGAAGACATCAGTTACAACCACTCCTCTTCCCACGCAAGCTACGACCTCGAATGTGCCTGTGACCTCCGCTTCAAACACTGGCGTATCTAAGCCCGTCACTCCCTCCTCGAAAGAAACCCCTTCAGCATCGCAGCCTGGACAAGGCAATGCAGAAACGGCGGATGACAGTGATGAGGAGTTGCCAACATTAAATATGGATCCTGACACAGACGACGAAGATGAAGAGGACGACGTGACAATGGAGGGATGAATTTCTATGTCTATATGTAGCCAAATGAATATAAATACCCGAAATTCTACCATATAAACCTCAGATATTCATGCACTCCATGCTATCCAAAAATAAACAATGAGCATAAGCCAATGCAAAGATCATAAATCCTGCACGCCACTCTGCCACCACGAGCCATCACTTCAATATCGAAACCAAGGGCCATGCCAACACCACCATCCCTCATCCTTATTGCCCATAAACCCCAACCCACGAAGGAAACTGATAGGCACTGGCTCCGTAAGCCAGACACCACCCTTCGCAAATTCGTCGGCAATCAATGGCCCAGACATCATCAGCCAGGTATACGAGAACGCAAAGTTCCCTGCACGTTTTACCCATCGTGGGAATTCACAAGGTGATGTCTTCGGCAAGATAACTTTGGCGAATACATTCTGGATCAGTACACCCACGGCTTGTAGAAAGAAGTAAAGGAAAGATCCAGATAGAGGTTTGGTATCTGCGAATTGAGTGTAACTCCCGCACGCATGTAAAGTACCACTGATGGTAAATGCAAAGAATGCCATAATGGTGTGTCGGAACTGGCGATTTGAAGAAAGTTTGCTAGGGAGAAGTGATAGGAACCAACGCGCTGGGGAGGTGAAACCAAAACGGAACACTTGGTGCCACCATTGGCCCCAGCAGCCTGCGAGGCCGTTGTCGAGAACAGGGGCAATGAATGGTCCGAATAGGTCTGAGTATAGCCACGGAGCGTCAAGAGGGACGGAGGTTAGGCCCTTGGATGCATTCGGAAATGTGAGGGAAAGTCCTAGAAATATAATCGGGCAGAAGGAGAACGTATAGCTCAGAGCTGCTACGATGCCAAATGCGACGAGATGGAGACGATAAAGAGAAACTAGTATTGGGTATCCAGCAAGATAATTGAATGGAAATGGAGGTGGTGCAGGGATCACGCCCCAGAAGTAAGGGTCTCGCATCATGAGACTCTTTGCGAGATCTAGACATAGGTATGATTTGAGAAAGCTCCGAAAGGCTGCAATGAGCCGCACTTTTCCGGTTGCGTATTTGGCTTCCGCCTTCTCGCAAGATTTGTCTGAATGATGTGGGTTTAGCTGAAGGTGGAGGGTCTTTGGCAACGGTTCTAGGGTAGGGATACGCCAGTTCCATTCTGGGCCTCTCATGTTCAGCAAGAGACCTAACGTCCAGTTGGTGCGGTGTAAGAATGGATGAGGGTATCCTTGCCATTCGAGCTGCTCATGCTGGTTTGAAGACTGTTTAGGTAGTGAGTGACAGGCAGACAGTCCAGATCGACAAAGTTCAGCGGAACAAGCAGTTCCTCCTGAGGTACTTCGTGTTGTACCATTCCAGTTGAATATTTCAGTGTCCTCGTTCACAGCCGCTCCATTCTCATTCTGGACGGCTTGGGGTTTATCCTGGTCATTGATACTTGTAGCTGGCTTTCTTTCGATCCGCTTAAAATCCTTCTCGGGGTCGGTAAATATAAGCAACGCGGCGCACCAAAAAACCCACCACGATATCATCAAGCCCACGATATAGCCATTTGCTCCAAGTATTGTTCGTCGGTAACTAATGACCTCGATAGCTATACTTAGGATAAGTGCAAAAATTACAGGCCGGACGTATTTTGATCCTTTCCTCTCGGGAACAAGCAGAGCTAAAACGGGAAGGCCGGTATAGATAAGTAAATGATAGAGGAGGAAGGGTTTGACGGCTCCATTATCGATCAGAGTTCGTAGTCCCTCCTGGTTTCCTTGTACTATCTGACGGTAGGAGCTCGGAATAGAATCGCCCATTTCAACGCCGGCCTGGGACCAAATAAGATTGAGTGATGAATAGGCCACTGGCTAGGAATGATTCAAGCCAGGGCTATAAGAATAACTGCCATTGAAACATTAATTATGATATCATCTAAATATCTGTTGCTTGTTTGTTAATAGAATTGCAGAAACATGATGTTTAACGTCAGTCACGTGGGGACGCGTCCACCGTGTATCAATACGGGGGACGCTAATCCCGATTTGGACCACTGACAGAAGGATATCTGCATCTCTTTTCGATTTCACTCACTTCCAACGCGTCATCGGCCTGCTTTCTTCATCCAGACGCTTCCATTCCTATCAGAAAGAATGGCACCTCGTCGAGGAAAAAGAAAGTCAGATACGGTCGATCTCACTGGCAATGATGGCGATGAATCACAAGCCCCTCCTTCTAAATCGGCCCGTCCAGAGCCGAGTAATCAGTCGGAAAGCAATAACGACCAGAGATTTGAACAGATATTAGGCAAAAGGTTTGGACAACGGTCCAAACAAGCTATTGAGCAGAGACTTGAACAGAACGCACAGACACCCCAGAATCCGCCAGCTAATCTACTCAACCATCTCCCTAGTGCTGTGGATGGGTTCAAACAGGATCCTGGACAGAGATTTGGGCATAATGGAGAGAGACCTTTTCAGAATCAACCAGTTATTCCACCCAGGCAGCTCTCTGAGGTGTCTACTCTGGATAGGCTCAGGCAGAATCTTGGACAGAGGCTCGGGCAGAATACCGAATTTGTTCCACTTAGCCAGCTATCTCAAATATCTAGTACAGATGAAGATGATGCTCAAGCCACAGACTTGATCCAAGGAAGTCAAGACTTCGATGATGCTTCGGTCAATGATTATATACTTTATGGTATGTTCAGAGTCCTCATGTATTATCTCTCTTGAGGGGAGTCTAAACTCGGTTAGATAATCTACACACGAAGATTGTGGGTGTGCGGTTTTATACAGGACATGCCACTTTGGGTGAGCATGTTGTTGTGAAGCGTGAGCCAAATAACCCTTACGATTCCAATGCAATTCAAGTCGACAATGTTGTTGGCCAACAGATCGGACACATTCCTCGTCAGATTGCGGCAAAACTGGCCAAATATATGGTACGTGTGCTAGCGAAATATCCTAGTCTATTTTCTTCCTAACTGGTAGATTAGGATACCAAGGAGTTACTGGTTGAGGGGGTGTTGACTGGCGTCAAAGGAGCTTATGATTGCCCTGTGTCCCTGAAGTTGTTTGGGACGGCTGACCCTGTAAAGAGGGTACAACTGAAGCAGCGAATGGAACGCGACAGGCTGCCCTTGGGCGAACTTAAGAGACGTGAGCGTGAGCTAGCTAAGCAGCAGAAGGAACGTGAAAAGGCCCAAAAGGAGGCTGCTAAGAGGTCTCGGGCTCTTGGTTTGAACCCAGCTGAGTGGGAAAAGGCCCAAAATCCCCTTTTCGCTAGCCTCGCAGCTGGCGAAGGTATTCCGGAGCGTGAGAGCTTGGAGGATATTATTGGCCAAAGCAGTACCTTCAATCCCAGGGAGGTAGGTGAGGTTGTCGAGAATTTCGGTACCAATGAAGCGGATATGGCCAACATGCCAATGGTCGATACCCCTGCTGCGCTCTCAACAGAAATGCTTCCATACCAGCGCCAGGGCCTGGCCTGGATGATCGCTAAAGAATCGCCAGACCTTCCAGCTGTTGGGTCCCAGGATGTCTCGCAACTTTGGAAGAGAAAGGGGAATCTGTTCACCAATATTGCGACAAATTTCACTACGTCACAGGCTCCTCAACTTGCGAGCGGCGGAATTCTTGCTGATGACATGGGACTTGGAAAGACCATTCAGGTTATTTCCTTGATATTGGCAAACTCGCAACTGAAATCCGCAGGTTCTTCGAAAACAACTTTGATTGTATCTCCTGTTGGGGTGATGAGTAACTGGAAAAATCAAATCCAGGATCATACCCATGCCGACAAAGCTCCGAGCGTGCTCATTTATCACGGAGCAGGAAAGAAAGAGGCTGCTAACCTTAGTCAATACGATGTGGTTGTGACGAGCTATGGTGCTCTGACTGTTGAATATAAACCAAGCACACAACGGCCATCGACAAAAGGAATCTACTCAGTGCATTGGCGCCGTGTTGTTCTTGACGAAGGCCACACAATACGCAACCCGCGGATGAAGGGAGCCCTTGCCGCTTGCCATCTACAGGCTGATTCTCGATGGACATTGACTGGCACCCCAATTATAAACTCCCTTAAAGATCTCTACTCCCAAGTTCGCTTCTTGAGACTCTCTGGTGGCCTAGAAGACATGGCTGTTTTCAATAGCGTTCTCGTTCGACCTTTAATGTCCGGAGATCCAGATGCGCGTCTGCTACTTCAGGCTTTGATGGGTACTATTTGCCTACGTCGTAGAAAAGATATGGCATTCGTTAACCTACGACTTCCTCCGCTTACATCACGCGTTCTCCGGGTCAAATTTCATGCCCATGAACAAAAGAAATACAATATGTTCGAGTACGTTGAACACCAGGTTGCTCTTCTGTTTATTTATTAACCAATGCTTAGGTCCGAGGCCAAAGGCGTGCTGGTGAATTATAAGTCAACCGACAAGCATGGAACCACGTACTCCCACCTCCTTGAAGTTCTCCTACGCCTACGACAGGTCTGCAACCATTGGGCGCTTTGCAAAAACCGAATTGATAAGCTCATGGGCCTACTGGAAGAAAACAAAGTAGTCCCTTTGACTCACGAAAATATAACAGCACTACAAGAAATGTTACAACTCCATATTGAAAGCCAAGAGATATGCCCTATATGTCTGGATGTTTTGGAGACGCCAGTGATTACTCACTGTGCTCATGCGTTCGATCGAGATTGCATTGAACAGACCATTGAGAGACAGCATAAATGCCCTCTTTGCCGAGCAGAGATTCAGGACACATCCGCACTAGTATCTCCTGCGAACGAATCAGGCGAAGATGCCCAAAATGTTGCTGCAGATCCAGACAATCCCAGCAGCAAAATCGAGGCTCTTATTAAAATCCTGACAGCACAGGGCCAGGACCCCACAACAAAGACTGTGGTTTTCAGTCAATGGACATCATTCTTAGATCTCATTGAGCCGCATCTCCAGCGCGCGGGTATCAACTTTGTCCGCATCGATGGAAAAATGAGGTCTGACAAGCGCGATCTCTCAACCGACACCTTCACTACAGACCCAGAATGCAAAGTCCTTCTGGCCAGTCTGAATGTCTGCAGCGTGGGACTGAATCTTGCAGTCGCTAACCAAGTCATTCTCGCGGACAGCTGGTGGGCCCCGGCCATTGAAGACCAAGCCGTCGACCGTGTCTACCGACTTGGACAGAAACGCGATACCACTGTATGGCGACTTGTGATGGAGAACAGTATTGAAGATCGCATACTCGATGTCCAGGAAACCAAGCGGAAGCTGATGTCAGATGCGTTCCGTGAATCGACGAAGAAGAAAAAGGCCGATAGAGCTACTCAAATCGCTGATTTGGAGAAACTTCTTGCTGGGTAGTCACACTCTCTTTGTTCATTTTCGGTTTCTTCTATTCTTGTTTGTAATGTATTTTTCTATTGATTAAAAGATTTCGGGTTTTGTATAATGGGCGGTTCGGATGCTAGGTAGGGTCTACTACCGGCCAAAAAATTACGAGGACATTCTTCCTGCCTAAATTGGACGATGCCGCTTTAAGAGAGTGAGCCGGGTGAGTTAGGTGATTCGAGAGAGAGCAATGTGATTCGCTCACTCTTCGACACCCACTCATCCTACGCTCACTCCATTCCCTCTTCGTTGCGACCCCGTTTCGTTAGCTGCTTCTTAAGGAAGTCAAGATGCTACAATTAGACGAAATAACAGGCATAGCTATGAAAATTTGGCCCACCGTAGCCCCAAACAGGACTATTCTAGGATACCCTCTCGCTCCCCTCTCGCTTTCCCACCTCCTAAACCCTTTTAAAATCGAGCAAATTGTGCTTAGTAGTTTCTTATCGTTTAACCCTCGCACATCCCGCTCTTTTTTCTAGCTATTTCGCGATTTCTCGGTGTGCTCGGGATAAGTGACTTTGTTTCGTTCAGCTCCGAAAATGTCCAAGAGAGCAGGAAAGCAAAAGGTCGATAGAAAAGCTCTTGCGACAGCAAATAGCTACGTTCACGGAGCGCACCGCGAAAAAGATTAGGAACCTGTAAGACGATCTATTTAGACGACTCTCTTATTATGTAGGACAGGGTTATATTAGAATATATTTCGTAAGTGTTCCTTATATCCCCTTGTCTTGTAACGTACGATTATCTCGCTAATGCATTATCTATCTTACGTTTTAGCTGGGTATCCGAAGAAGACGAGAGACTTCGAGACGAGGGCCTTAAGGAGGGATATCCCGTCCTCGACCGTGCTACGATTAAAGATTTTGTACGCTTTTATATATTCTCTATCGACGGGATTCTTATACTGCGTCCTATAAAGTCTTCTGTACTAAACTTTACGGAACGGTTCTTTGCCGGATTTACGCGTATTACAGAGTTAATTTTTAATAAGAAAGATACTCAAGATGTATTTACGGTTTATAATCGATCTATTAAGAGTCTGTCCTAGATTACTAACCGAGAATAGTTCAGAAAAAAACTTATTAAGGAGGAAAATATTATTAAAGATATAAGCAAAGTAAAGTATATATTTATATATTATAATCTTATAAATATTCTTGTCTTACTGTAGAATAATAATAACCCTATTTTTATCTACCTAATATATAGAGTATAGATAACGTTTACTATTTAGATATATTGCTACTCGGGCGCTCGGATTAGCATATTTATACCGGATATATTAAAAGTAAATAAGCGTGGTGTTACGAACCTGCCTCCTAAGACTATATGGAGGTGTTTCCCAATGGGAGGCTCTAAGGCTCAGAGAGACTTAGGGCTTTGTGTTTCCAGAGGTGAGGTTCGCTGCTTGGGCCTAGTAGAAGGTCCTTACAAATAAAGATTCTCAATGTAAACACAAAGTAGACAAAGGCAAGTACTCGACCTAGGTAGTCAAGCAGAATAACAATCAGGTAAAGCAATAAGAGCAATAGAATTGTCAAGTGGAAACATAGAAATGCTTGAGTACTAATATTCAATGTTGCTAACGAGATTGTAAACAAGATTGATCGCGAAGACCAGGCTTCCGATCTCTA